>JALLPE010000300.1:0-19016 GCA_036940025.1 Conticribra weissflogii
CTCATAAAATCCGAAACTGTGCTTATATCACATCTATTTTATCATTTCACTACTTCATTAGCTTTTAGGCTATTTTGACATATCATATTTGAAAAGGTATAAGAGGTTTATTAAACCAAGTTGGCATACGTCCAAATCCTGCTATCCATACCATAGTAGCACAGTCAGGTGCCAGATCAAGGTAATACATAGCTTTTCTGATTTATGAGGAAAAACTACAAAGTTCAAGTGCATATTAGAGTTGAATTGCAACACCTCAGCCATTGCATGAATTAAAATTTACAGTTACAGAGGACTTCAATATACAAGTGCAAAGGTAGAGAAAAATGCCACAGGTCCTGGTGTGGTAGGAGGTGTGCTGTGGTAGCCACAAAGCCACAATAGTTTTATTTTTATTTTTCTCACTGATGGCTCTGTGTAAGCTGCCAAGGGAACTTGACCAAAATGCCACTGTTTTGTGCCAATATAAATCAATCAAACCCACCAACTACTTCAAAGAGAAGTAAATTGTCTATTATTGAGACCTCTGACTCAATTTCATTGTTGACAGCCTTGAAACAGATGAAAATGAGAGGCACCTTTTTGTTTTATGCTTTTGACAAAGAGCATCAAGGTCAAACATTCAAGGTGTGGGTGGTCCATTGTAAACTCATCCACAAATCAATTCTCTTATCAATGAAATAAATGAGGTAGAAGAAGAATTGGTAGTCTCCTTGTCATCAGCAGCAAATTTTTTGGCTGTAAATTTGGAAGCTAGGGCATTGGCTACAAAATCAGACCAACACATTTTGAGCCAGGTTTTAAGCCTGTTGATGACAATGCTGCAGAAGATGAAGAATTCAATACATATGAAACCAACAATAACCAAAACAATGTAGATGGCCCACCAGCTTGTGGCGATTGGGAATGGAGCAAATTTATGAAATTCCAATTCCCTGAGATGGAAGGGGTCCAGTACAGAAGAACAATCCAACACTGAAGTATACCAACCCAAGCAATCTCAAACATTGGACTGCAATATACTTCTGTGACAAGTTGTTCCCCTGAGGATACAGCTGCCAACATTTGGTCCCTGCCCTGCTACAAACAAAGCAGCAGTTGAATCTGGTTTCAAGAGGCCCATGATGCTTGAAGAAATGAGAATATACCTTGGGATTTGGTTTCCATGAGCTTGCATCCACAGTATCAAAGGGATTCCTTTCTGTTGGAGGAAAGAGACAGTATAATAACTTTCAGAAATGTCCTTATCTTGATTATCTTGGGAAATATTTTGGAAAGAGACAGTTCAATGCAATTACTTCCAACCTCCAACTCAAAAACAATGCTGCCCCAGCTTATTGAGACAAGGCATTGTCAATCTGTCAATTGATCAAATCATTCAACAGTCTTATGGAGAGAAATTTTGATCCTTCATGGATTGTTTGCCTTGAAGAGTCCATTGTTTATTTCTAAATGGTCATTGGCCATATTGGGTAATGGTGAAACATAATTCACATCCATATGGAAACAAATACCACATCAATGTTTGCTGTGTGCTTTACATCATTACTTGGATGGAACTTGTGGAGACAGGAAAAATAGGCCATCCACTGGACCCTCTTCCAATCTGCTTGACTTGGGATGTGGTTACATGGCAACTCTTCCTGAGCTCCACAGATTGGCTTGTTTGGAACCACAGTGTTTAAAAACAAAGGATTTGGTTGACCTAAAAGATTGATGCAAAGAATGTGCTTTGTCACATGTAAGGAAACAAGTTGGCTAACTTGCTGTGAGGTTGGAAAAATATTAAGTATTCTCACCTATGGAAAATGACTATTTGTTACCATTGACTATGCTGAATATCTCTATTGGTATTATTTTGGTTGTCATGCAGTTGATGACAATAACAACAATCATCAAGGGTGACTATCATTTGAAGAATCTTTTACATTTGATTACTGGGATTTGAGACAGTTTGGATTTATTGTTACTATCAGCCATGTAAATACAATGCTTGCTAACAACTATTTCTGCTGCTCTCATGGTTCCAATTCAATGTACAACAAAACAACCTTAACCAGAGAACTTGCAAGCTCGTCCATCTTTGGCAGTGAAGACTTTGAGGATATCCAATGCATAAGTGGTGGTACTATCAGGGAACAATCCAAACAAATTGCAACAAAGCTGAAAGTGAGAGCTATATTTATCTGGAAGAGTTTTGGAGTAGATGAAAATCCAGCACATTGGCTGTGTCACCCTGATACAAGCTGTGGGAGATGGAATGGAATTGAATTTCCAATGGTGAACACCACATATTCTTGCTGTGGTTGTACAATGCAATGTGTGAGAGAGTGAAGAACACATTTTTCTGCAAATGGACACTCATGACATGTAGTAAATGCCATGGGAAGAATGTAGAAGCATCAATGAGGACAAGAAGAAGAATACTTGATGAATATTATGTGATATGATTTTACTGTGTTCATTTTTTGATGACCAACATGTAGTGTATTTGTGTTGATACTAGAGCAAATAAATGCAATTCATACTCAACAAATGGTGTTTCCAGTTTGTACTCCTAATTTGATTGCTTTTTGAACTACAATGTAGAACAAACACTAGTTTTGATGAAACAGATGAATCAAAGTTGTCTTACATGTATCATGTATCATGTATCATGTATCACAAAAAATCAATTGTTGGATACAATATCTTGACTTTCATTTCTGAGTGTGACTTGTAGAATATTTGTTTTCTTTTTCTTGATTTCAATCACAAACAAAAAATATACAGAGTGAAGGGTTGTTAAAGATTATTTTTGGCATCTAGATTTATAAATAGTACAAACATTCCATCATTTTCTTGTTGAGAAATTGTTTTGATGTTAAGCACTCCAATATGAGAAATAATCCAGGTTATCTCTTTGAAACCCTAGTCTTTCTCTAGGTATGGCCTCAAGCATAAAGATTACATCTGCTATGGATAATGGAATGTTTCAATTGAGCTGTATTTGTACCAATGTCTTGTGTTTCTAAACCATAGAACAATTGTTTTTACAAATGAGTTCTGAAATTTCCACTTCTGTCTAATTATGGGTTTGCATGACATTAAAATAATCATGATATGTAATATCATGAATGAAAAGAGATGATCAGGGTGTTATGTATTCCAAAAAGAAAGATGACAATACATACCAATAAACTTAACATTAAAATTATGCATATTATTGATACAACAATTAAAAGGTAAGAGTTTAGTATATGTCTTGGTTAGCTATTGTAAAACATTTTCCATAAATACAGGCAAATTCCCACCCTGTCCATACACAGTACATTATCTTTATAAATATTCATTCATTAATGTTCTAGATTGAATTATCATATTTGTTTTGCACCCCCCTTTGCAGCAATATGTAATAGAGTAAATAGTCCCTTCATGAAGCTGAGATATGTCATTTTTAATTGCCTTGTCATACAAAAAGAAGATACTCACTCCTGTTTCAAACATCACCATGTCTGTAAGTGATTAATATCAGCAAACATACCATGGAAGGAAAAAACCAAAATATCATGGTCAGTGTAAATGGGTTTTGACAAATAAAATCATATGTCTGTGTAGTATATTTTTGTACAAGTTTTGTACTAGCTGACTGAAACTCAAATGAAAATAGCAGAGAAGAGTCAGCATTAATCGTGGTACAATTCCTTCAATAAGAATCCCTTTTGTGTTTTTGTACCTGATTACACTAAAAAATATCTTTACAAGCAAGATCCCATTTTTGTGATTCAATTCTGTCAGCAGCATCCACCTCAACTCAAGGAATATATCACATTGGTATCACATTGGTATCAGAGAAAACAATAGTAATGATGAAACCAACAAACTTCCAGCTCATGCCCAACAATTTCAATACATCCATCAACTCATCAAATTATGACAAAAGATGAAAGGGGAATGACTCCTGTCATTCTTATGTATGGGCATCCATGAAATGAACATTGATGGGAGTGATGATATCAATGCTCATATCCCAGAAAATCTTGATCCCTACAAACATTTGGGCAGTGAATTATGATTATACTAACATCATGTGCCCACATCACTATCAGCTATCAGACACAGGAATAAACACTGGGTTGACAAAGATCAAAGATTGCTGGCATTTACATATTGGAATAGTTGATGTTTGTCAGACTAAATAGTGCTGAAACTACCAATGTGTGTTTTAGTTCTAATCTTGTGGTTGAACACAAGGTATAATGACATGTGCTTGGGTGAAGTTATGGATAATGCCTGTGAATTTTGGATGGAATTGTCAATGTGAATGATATAATACACCTCACCAATACAGGTGTTGGGGCTGTTGAAATTGGAATCAATTTGTACAGCAGAGTACCACTTTTGGAAAACCATTTTCATTTGGACAGGTTGATCCACACAACACAATGTTTAGCAACAAGTGGAAGAAGGCATAGGATTACTAGCTATGGGGAAGTCTTTCATATGTACACAAAGGATTTGTATTTTCTGTTCAAACAAAATCTGTTCCAAGGTGTAAGATATGAAAGAGGTATCATCACCCAATGGAAAGTTAAAGTAATCAGAACTACAAAAGCTAAAATGGAACATTATCTTAAGGAACATAAAACAGTAAAGTAGATATTAAATGAAATTGGATATGACATCCCTTTAGAGAATTGTCTTGAAAATATTTTACCAGATAAATAAAACAATAGAAGACAGAAGGAATGTTCATTTAAAAGTAAACAGAAATTTCAATTCAACTTTTTGCAAAATTCAATATCCAATATTCAAAGTTGCTTAGTTAGCCACCATTTCTGAGTTAGAATGACCACTTAGATCATCAAATTGACCCATGACTTTCCTTTGTTGATATACCAAAACAACAATATCAATAGCTTGAGATTATGATTCTATAATTGTTTCAACAAATGTAAAGTATTTCACTGAAATGAAAATTTAGAGTCAGACTCAGACAAGCTACTGATGCAAAAGATAATTTCCTCCTCAATATGTCTCTTAGAATCATGAATAATCCCATTATTATATTCCTCTATGTAAAAGAAGAAGACAAAGGAATTGGAAAAGGAAAAGATAGAACCAGGAGAAAGAGGATGAGACAAAGCAAAGGAATTAAGAACTAGTCTTTGTACCTTGGATATAAATTTCATTTGTGCAGTTCATTTGTGCAGTCTGTCTGGATGATCTGAATGAAAAATGTTCACATCCTGGAGACATAGACTGTGATGCCTGATAAATGCCTTCACAACTCTAATGATGATATGACTACAAATAAGCCTATATAATGGAATAGGGGGGAGAGTCATCAACAACTAGAGGCAAAGTAAAAAACACAAATATAATATTATATGAAAATTACATGTATAGGATTAGAATTCAAAGCTGGAATATGTCTTACCAGCAACCAGCCCAAAAATGAACCATTATGGTCATTAATGTACTACCAGAATAAGACATCATACAAAAAATAACAATTGAAATGCATTGTGATTTATTTTACAGCAAGAAAATGTTAAAATTTTAACTGTTTAGATAGCATATTGGTACACTACTTGCCTGTTAAGAATGGAAAGAGCCAAGAAGTATTGTTACCAATGTAATTGAATATGTTTTACAAATGTGAAGAATGAGGGGATAGCATGTATAAGATGATAGATAAATATAAGTGAAAATGTGATGATTTTAAACCTTGTCTCCTATTATTGTGATGTGTTATCATTTAGCATGGAATTTATATTGATAGGGTAATACTCAAACAAATTTTTCCAGAATAATTTCCAATTGTGCCACAAAAAATGTTCCAGTTTCAGCAATCAGCAATCAGCAATCAGCAACCAGTAATCAGAAATCAGAAATCAGTAGTCAGAAATCAGTAATCAGTAATCAGTAACCACAGAAAAATTGCTCTTTTACCACCAAAGAAAAGCAGTAATCAAGAGTACATCAACATGGACATCTTCCACTAACAATGTAAAGGACTGTTTGGTTGGAATAAACCATTACAGGAAACTGACCACAATGATTGCAAATATTTTGTGTGTAAAAATTGCAACTTTAGACATCATTAGAAAGTCTCCCTCTAAGCTTCTGTTGCCTGTTGTACAAGAAGCAGAAGGAAGAAAGAATATGCCATGATGTAAGAAATGTTGCTAAGATGATAAAAATAGAATGTCACGGTGGAGTTGGGTGGGTGATTGGTTGTGTGGTTTGCGAGGAAAGGAACATGGGACGGCTTAATTTTCGCAAAGGTTGTAGTTTATATTGTTAACATGGCCCGTAGATCGACAGAGGAATCAGTACGAAAGGGGGTTTAGCTCAGTTGGTAGAGCGTGTGCTTAGCATGCACAAGGTCGCCGGTTCGATTCCGGCATCCTCCACTATTTTATTTTTGCCTATCCTTTTTAGAACCTCATTCTCAACCCTCAGTCTATAGTAGGATATCCAATCCACTGGTGTGGAATGTGTTACTTTTTATCCATTCTTATTTCACTGATCAAAATTGGCCATGTGGTCTGATGCATATTATGCTGTCATCAATCACAAGTTTTGACCCTGTCATAACTCTCACAAAATCATTGTAACAGTTTTATGACAGACTGGTAGTGTGTGTGTGTGCTAATGGTTAGCATGTCAAATGTCAACAGGATGGGGGTGGTCTTGCAAGATGTACAGGAATATACACCCTGTTGGGCATCTCAACATCAACAATGAGGACCCATTCTTCAAAGTGTTCACTCTCTCACATTCAGACCTCCTTTAGAATTTGGGATTTGCTTCAGGACCAAAACATGCCAAACAGACACCCTAATGACAAGCAGACATGGAACACATACTATATATCTAATTCACAGTAGTAGATAGACAACAGTATAAAAACTATTACTTTTCTGATACTCTCATTGGATGACTTACTGCCATTTTTCATTCACATGTGTAGTGCTATTGATTTTCCCTCACACCAACTCTTTAGAGCAAATGGTAGAGACTTCAAATAAAATGGAATGATGGTATTTACCAGAATGTCTGTTTCTGCATTTCTATCAACTGACATTTCAGTAGTTTGGAGTGATTGAAGATGTGGTCAATATCAAACATTCCAGTTCCACTTTTTGTCTAAATATCATGTTACTTAACAAAGTGATCATCTCATTCTTTCATACTTCATACCTTTTTCAGCCTATGTTGAATACTTCTTTTTGACCCATTTTATCAAAAATCATGATTTTGTTTGCAACAGAACAAACCACAGCAATAACAACTATACATTGAAAACTCATTTTGAATTCTTTGCAACATTTTGCCTTATTTTTATGGTGAGATGTTGTGTAAGAGGTCCTTTTGCATCAAGATGGTGGATTTTGCTCTTTTGAGAATTTCATAACTTCAAGCACTGGTAAAAATAAAAACCACTCTTTCCAGTTTTCCACCCATTGTTTTAATCCCAACAAGAATCTATCATTTCAAAAGCAATGTAGTGAATTGACATCCCTTTACACCTGGGCATTGTTGCACACCAATAGTATGCAATATCAGCCAAAATTTTTACTCGTTCTTTTATGATTTTGTTAGTTTAAATGATGAAATCACAGTTTTGTTGGAAATGAAAAAGAGGCTATTCCTAATCTAATGAAACCAAACCAAAGTACACAAGTGGCTTCAATTTGCATGTGGCAAAATGGTTGGTTTGTGGCTTGTTGATTTTGGTCCTTTTTATGTATTATCACTTTATTCTACAGGCATGCGGAGTGAAAAGTTGTTAAAATTTCAGTTTTTATGACCTTGTAGATTTAAACAAAGATTAAATACTTTTTGGTTGGCTCAGCATGGTAAAATATGTTTTCTTGGACCAAAAACACTAATTGAGATCAAACTTCCCCCCAACACCCAACTTTGAGCAATGGTAACTTTTACTAATTAAACCGTATCAGACCTACCTGGTATCCAATTAATTCTCACATACCCAGTTTTCAGGATCATATGGGGTTGGTTAGGGTTTGATACCTTGTTTTGGCACTAAGTTAAAAAAACAGCTTTTTTTGCAATATTGCATATCAAAAATATATGATAGGGTGTGAAGGGATAGTTTACCAACAGTATTATGTTTCACTTTGCTTGAAGTTATATGCTCCATTTTGACCCACTAGCTTGTGCTAAATTCCCTCTGACTTGCATTTGACCATCCTTCATACAAGCTTTGAAGGAGGTTGGATGTCTGTCAGACAATCCTGGTTTGCAATTTTTAAGCTGTTACCCACTTCATGGCTTTTTGACTGATGCATGTATGCTACCCCTGACACTAGAGGGCGGGCCATATCAGAAGGAGAGTTCATCTGGTACATTGGGCTGTGGATTCTGATGGCCACATGCTGCGGGTGGTCAAAAGCCAAATTTTGGGACTGTTCAGTAGACAATCCATGCACCAATCCTATGCCATATCAATGCTCACAATTCTTTGCAAAGATCTGCATCAACCAGATAACTTACCAGCTTTGCTGAACAAAAAAGGCATCTCCACCTACTGAGTTTGCAAGATGGTGAGATTATGAGATTAAAACTTGGCTTTTTTTGTTTTGGATTTTATGCCTGGATAAAAGCATTTCCATCTGGTTTCAGCAATGAACTTGCCCAGGGTGGGCATTTTGTCCTTGCAAACCCCAACCATATGGTAAAAATACCACACTGTATACTGTGGTTTGTCTGGAATTTTTTTGGTTGAGATGGTTGAACAAAAAGACCACTCTCTCAGCTTGGAAATCTGGATCTTGATATCAAGGGTGGCAGAAAAACTTGTGCATTGTTTTTGCATGCACTCAAGCCAATAGTTACAATGGACAATCTGTTGTCTTAGACAGTGGATTCTATGCTATAAATGCCATTACTACCCTCAAGAAGAAAGAAGTCTTTGAAGAAACACTCAACAAGACATATCATTTTTGTCTGACAATTGTTCCAGGAGTGCACATCCTCAAGTATTTCAAGAACAATTTTATTTGATCAACTGATGCCATCTCTGGTATCCTTGATGATATACAATACAATATTTGGTGCGTGAAAGATCCTGAATATGTCATAAGTGTCATGGTATTGGATGAGAGTTCAGCTCCAAGGAGGGAACTGGAAAGGAGTTTTGCCAAATTTGGACAGATGATGACAAGGATAAATCTAAAAACATTCAAAAATGCCAAGCCTTTTTAATATCATTTCTGCTACCATCATGCTGTCAACAACACAACAACCTCCAGCATTCATTCCCCAGCATTCAAGGGATATGGGCAACATAGTGCTGGTCCCACTGAGTGCTTTCTTCCCTCTTGGCAGTGACAAAAATACTTACATTGGGAACAACTTGAAGCTTCAAAAAACTGTAATTAGGGATTGGTTGAATATGTGAATTCAAAAATTACAAAATGACCATGATAAAATAAATTTTTCAATAAAAAAACACCCTGAAATGAATCCAGGGTAAGCACAACTGGGCATAACACTCTCCCGCCCTGTAATCAATGCAAGGATACATGGTATCTACAAAGTAGGATTACAATTGAGCTCCCCCTGTATGACAAGTTGTGCAGAATGGAATGACAAAAGGAAATTGTGGGTATGATGGTTGCTCCACATGAAGTGTGATCATTAGGGTACTCACATGGTGAGAAGTATGCCCAAAAAGAGGAGAGTTGATATACATTATGTACAGTGTGGTTTGCTCAACTCATGAGGCCAAAATAAAAAGAAAGAAAAGATAATCTCATGTCCAGTGGTGGTTATCAAAAAAGAAGTACAATAAATATTGTTGTGTTTGGGCGCTGTGAGCCAATGGACAGTAACATTGAGGGAAGCAATACTTGTGTGTTGAAGAAATGATGTCTCACGTCATCCCCATGGTGTGTGTAGTTTGCTGACACAAAAAATTAAGAATGATGCATCATCATCATTGTGGATGATATGAAAGATTTGTGTTGTCATCACAAAAAAAATAGGGTAATAATAAAATTGTATTACCTCATGCTCACATTTGGAGGCAGGGTAGTATTTTGTCATCTATTGTTATAGTTGTAATTGAAATGTGTTATCTTGCCTTCACATTGTGAGGCAAAAGCACTCAAATGTTGATAGGACTGCCACATTGTGTGGCACAGTCATAGAGTAAAGGTGGGTCAAGATGATATGCAGTGAGACCAATTTGTCATGCTTTGTCAAAATAAAATGTGTAAGGAACATAGTTTTTGGTTTAAAATGTTATAATGTTATGGCATTTGACATTGTCAAGGCTGCAAAGGGGTAATGGAGAAAGCAGAGCATGCCACTCTTGTGGAAAGTTGCTTTGTTCTGTTTATTATTTGTGTGGGCTGCATTTGTACAGCTACAGGTTTGATTGCTTCACCAGCAGCAGAGGTGACAATTCAAAAATTATTCCATTCATGGAATATTAATTGTTGCCCTTGGCCTTGCCAGCAGCAAGATAATGTTTGTAGCGCTTGGCCTTGCCAGCAGCAGTGATGATTATTCAAAAATTATTCCGTTTATGGAAAATTAATTGTTGTGCTTGGTCCCACCAGCAGCATGATAATATTTTTAGCGCTTGGGGGAGTGTGTTGATAATTCTAAAAATTTTGACTCATGGAGTTTGTTTTGGAGCATATGGTACTGCCAGCAGCATGGGTTGAGAATTCTAAAGCAACATTACGCATGGAGTATCTGATAAGGGTGGCAATGTCATGGACCCAAAATTGATCATGATTGATTAATGTTGACTGGATTTTTCCCATAGGATTACGTAATTACCTGTGATATACCTACATTTGAGTGATGTAAATGTTTTATTACTTTTGAATTATAAGAGCAGAAAGTATCATATGAGGCAACACAGCATGCATTGAATCATATATCAGCAAAGGCTATGAGAAGGATAGGTTCACATGGTGAACCTGACATCACTAAAAGACAGAGAGACAGGAGGCAGGGGATTCCACAAAGGAGGATTCCTGGGAATCCAGGGTAAGCACAACTGGGCGTAACAGTTGAAACCTGTTGCAAAATGTTGAAAAATTCAAACCTTTAGGGAATAATAATTTTCTTGCATGTGCTGTTCTTTTGTCATTGTAAAGAGCTCAAATTGCACTAAAAGTTTTAGTGTAAAGTGATGGAATTTTTCAAGTCATCCGCTTCACAGAATCACAGACATCAAATGTCAAAGTCTGCTGTGTCTTTTTTGAAATTTTAAGACATCTGGCCAAAATTATGAGATATCCACAACATGTCCATAACATGTCTATAACATTTCTGACAAACCTCATCTACTTGTATATTATAGAATTCCAAATTCCATATAGAGATTGAAAGTGGTAGCATGCTGGGATCCTTCTAGGTTTAGTAACAAATCAAAGATATTTGGTGGGTATGGCTTCTATGTTAATCACACATTGATTTTTCTATCTTAGGAATAATTTGTGTGGACTTCATACATGGGATTATTGAACTTTTTTATATGTTATATATCAAAATAGAGTCTAGGTACATGGTCTAGTTTACCATGCCATGTTGTCTCATTTTCCATTGGATCAAGATACCCAGGGATTATCCCACAATCTTGGAATACTTTCAAAGAACTCCCAAAGAACTCCTCATACTGTCAAGTAGGTTTGGTATATGTTGTTGATTGGTAGTGGTCAAATGTTTACAAATGGACACTACTCCTGATAAATCAGCTTTTTTTATTTTGAATCTACTATTTCAACTTCTTGTTGAGTTTGTTGTTACAATAAATGCATGATGCAATACTTGCATTATGAATAGATATACTAAGTCTGATTAAAACTTCATGGGTATTTCTATACAACCTTAACTTATCATATGATATTTACAATCTAGAAAAAAATGACCGTTTGCTTAGTTTAAGTAACAATAATGAGGTAAAACTTTGGTCCTGGTACATCTTTCCTGTACATCAAGACATACTGTTCCTACTCTATGACCATAGATTTATTGGAAAATGATGTCAATGTGAGGTACTATGTGTGATAGAATCTACATCAATATATGAACTACAATAAGATCCAATAGGTTGTTGTTTAGCTAAAACGTGCTAATTCCTGCTTCCTTTTTCATATGTAATTTTCAGCTGAGATACCTAGTGCATTGGTATATGTATTGGGCGCTTTGTCTGTAGACTCACTCCTTGTTTTGTCTATGTCTTTAGTTGCTTTGTATTCTCCTTTGCCAAGACAAACTCAGCAAGTAAATTATTTTACAATTTATTGGGCTATGTCTTGTCTAGCAAGTTCTTGTAAGCAATCATTCACTGGATGTGGGATTCCCCAGTCTTAGGTAACTAAAGAGAATGCTTCACACAGGACCTGTTACTCAACTTAACCTTCTAGGTTGTCATGTTTAGTGGGCTTTGGAAGCATTCTTGGGTATGAACTTTACTACAGCCTTGTAACTTAGAGTCCTACATGCATCTTTGGGTTTTATACTTGAGGGTGTCTGAAAGGCCATGATGAGAGATTTAGGAGGAGTTTACCTGGGATTTAGAAATATTACTTTTTAACCTTGAATGTTTTGGAACAGAAAAATTATCAAAGTGTCATAGCATTTAGTCATGCTAATCAATTAAGTAAAAAGATGTAATCATTAGAGCTCAAAGAGATATATCTATGATAAGGCTAGAGCTATTTTAATCAAGTTATGTTTGTACAAGCATAAGGGATTCCCTCAGATTTGTTGTATCAGCAATGTTATTTCTGACTTAGAACTAGCAAACTCTCCAGGGTATGATGTAAATTCTCATAGTTTTTATTGCAGTTGGTGGCAAGTTGGTGATCAATTCAAGTGTATCTTGTGTTCCCTATGGAAGCCCAGGATCACCATAGAGGACACTTGACACTTGAATGCAGATGTAGCATGTGTTATGTGTCACATACTTCAATGTTGTTGGACTAGCCCCCAATATAGCCCCTTATTTGTCTATATATTTTTATTGTGTTCTATGAGAAAATTGTGTCCATGTGAAAAATTTGTGTTCTGTAATACATACTTTTCTCTAGCATTTTTGAAGTGAAGGAAATAAGATTTGATGTGTAAATAATTTGGATGTATTGTATTTGCACTGTGTTGGGATTTCTGAGGTGTGTGAAGAACTTGACTATGATTGAAATAGGACATTCTTGGATGTTAAATGGTGTTATGCAGCAGAAAGAGTTATATTCCAGTGTTTATTCTATTGCAGACTATTCCCTAACACTCTATCCTGTTTCTTTGATGACAATTCAACATAAATCTCTAAGTAGTTTAGATTGGCTAATTGGCACAAAACACGGCATATGACACATCATTGATAAAAAATAAAAAGCTAATATGATCTTTCTAAACAATATGTTGTTTTTTTGTATGTGTCTTGTGGTTAATCTGTTCATAATGAAAGTGGAAATTTGCTTCTGAGTGTAAATTTTGTTCAATTACTATGTATCTACAATCTTATGGGGTATAAAGTCAATGGTGTTATATTAATATTTAGAAATTTTTATACAGATTAAAATTTTATGTATATGTCATATTGTTAGATATTATGGATTGTTGAAACACTCCTGATTTTGGTCACTGTGAGAAAAAGCCCAGTGTTAGATGGTCACCTAGATTGAATCTACCTTTCCTACCAATACCAGTGTTTTGCTTCCTTGTAAATATTCCTATTCAGTCTTCACTTGATGCAACAGCTACAAAGAAAAGCATTACATGAGGAGATACATCATCATAATGAAACTTTTACTTCTTAGAAGAGCTGATCAATTGTTGACCCTTGATAAAGTTCTGATTAGAAATAAATCTTCTGCAGAGGGAGAAGTTTCTTCATCCCTCATTGTCAAGCGGTTAAACAACTGCAACAAGCTGGTAAGTTTTAGATCTCTTTCTGTATGTTAAGTGAAACTGACACCAAAATATGACCTTTGTGAAATTTAAAATATATTGCTGATGGAAATTTTTGCCCTTAAAAAAACAGACAATGACTATTGATGTGGCAATGATAAAATTTGAGGCTTGTTGACTGAGTTTCAGATTTTTTGTCAATAATGAATGATTTATTGCCAGAAAAGGATGTGTTTATTGCTACCGTACTCACACATCTCAGCAGGACCTAAATGTAACATGCAAAGAGTTTTAAGACTTAATAAAAATTCATCAAACTCTCTTAGAAGAACTAGGTCAAAACAAAAGGTGTGAGACTGTCATTTTGTGTTGAAGTGCCTATT
Source organism: Conticribra weissflogii (assembly GCA_036940025.1). Lineage (NCBI taxonomy): Eukaryota > Bacillariophyta > Thalassiosirophyceae > Thalassiosirales > Thalassiosiraceae > Conticribra > Conticribra weissflogii. The sequence continues at coordinate 14,268 of JALLPE010000300.1, forward strand.
ATTGGTTAATATCAATTTATTGTGTTTTCTACTTCATTAATTGTTGATAGATAATTAATATGGATCAGCTGTATGTATATTTTTGATGCATCCAAAAAAGACATTGGATAGCAAAGGAAAGAAAACAATTGGTGTTTGGTCATCAACTGATGATACAAAGAGCTAGAGTTTCAGTTATAATTACTACATTAGGAGACAAGTAACAATTTCTTGTGATTTTTACACAAACTGAAAGTTGTCACATAGCAAAAAAGTGTTGCATGCATATCACAAAGGTCCAATCCATGTGTTTCAAAAAATGCCTAGATGGATTGCAACATCATAATGAGATGGGTAGATTTGGCATTGAAGCCTTACATAAGCAATGCTCTAACTGGTGTTCAACAAATATTTATCTTGATTTTTATTGCTGCCACATGCTGCATGATGTTGTTGATAAGATTTAGAAAATTGGGTGATGAAATTCAACACATTCATGCTGGATGTATGTGCCACTGTAAACCTGCTGATGTTGGATTCAATAAACCATTTAAAAGTTGTAGTCATTATTTTTGGCATGATTGCATATTGAATTTGGGAATGAAAAACCTGTGATAAAATCACTGTTCCAAGAAAAATTGACAGGATGGATTGTTAGTGTAAATGATTTGATTTCTGATAGCATTGTAAAAAATGCATAGATGAACTATCCATCCAATAGGTTCAATGTGCTTTAATTTTAGCCCTATTTAGTTGATTTTGATGATGTTTGTATTAATTTTGTTCAACCTATGTTTATGCAGTCAATGCAATCACACAATAATTATTACACACCTGACTCTTCTTCCAACTTAAGTTCACTGTCACCTTCTTCTTGTTGTCTGAAGTTCTCACAAGATTGCTTCATTTTTTGTTTGACTGATCCAGGCTCCTCCTTTACCTGCCTTTTCCAAGAATTTGTTGCAGTTATGAATGCTGGAGCACATATGTGGTCATCATAAACCAAACACCTGTGGAAAGAAATGACAGTCATTGCCTTGTCTTGACAGAAAACAACCAACACAGAAGCATGAAGTCCATAATATGTTTGACACTATCCCTGTATGCTATCTCCTATGACAGGAAACCAATATGATATGTTTCAATGTCATCAACAAGAGCATGTATTGTAATTGCTGGCCCCTCTTTGCCTCCACCAGTGCAAACTGTGCAATGTTGTAGGCAGACTTCCATTGCATTCTTCAACATAACACTGCAGACAATTCTTTTTGAGACCAACAATGAATACAGTGGTCCCAAAGATTCTTTGGACCATCTTAGATAGTATTATATTAATTGTAGTTGTCTTTGTTGTACCAGTACCTGCTTGTTTCTTTGTTTTTTGTGTTCAATGCTGGTCACTTGCCACTTGCAACAAAACAATATTGGCACTGGGATTAAATTACCATATATCTGGCAATTATAAGACGATTGGGGTCATTTGAAATACCAAAATTTTGAAATTTTATTTTTTCCAAAATCCACCAGTCTTTTTGACTTGTAAAAACCGTTTCTTTTCCTCCAGCATTTTGTATCTGCCAAAACCTTTATGATAGTGAATATTAGCAGAGATGGAAATATCCAGTTAGTACCAATTTAGTACAAAGCAATAGTTCCAGGTCCAATTTGTGCAATATACAAAATTAGGAAATGTTGGCAGTTTGTTATCATCAATCAATACTTATTCCTAGCAAGTTTTCTACTGTATTTTGTCAAATCTTCTTCACAAAAATTGACAGCAATTGTGAAAACCAGGCTCTACATTGGAAAAGGAGCCACTGCTCTGTCCTCATCAAATACCTCCTTACCAAGTCCAATCTCATTATTTGAACTGGACTGTAAACCAATTTGGTTGCTCCAAAGGTGGAAGACATGGTGAAAACAGGCTGCATCTACAAAGCCATTCATTCTGTGCTGTGAACTCAAGATGAGACTTGTGCTCCTCCTTGCTATGTTACTATTGTTGGAGAGGGCCCTCCAGCCAATCACTTTGATAAGCCTTTGTCAAGCCTATCTTTACATACTGGTACACAATGCTCTGGTCACGAGCCAGCTGACAAAGACTGCTGTTTGACTGACAATATGGTTTTCAACACATCAGGTAATTGTGCTGAGGATAATTCTTGTAAAGAATCAGGGACAGGAAGTGGACAATGGTAAGAAGCCCACACATGAACACATACCCCAAAGCAAGATTGCTCCCACCACTAATCTGTTCCCTGAAAAAAATGGACATGGGATGGGATTGATTGAGAGTTTAGTATGGGTCTTAATTAGCTATTGTAAAACATTTTCCATTTGTACAGGCAGTTTTCCACCCTGTCCATATATAGTACATTAACTTTATAGATATTCATACTTTAATGTTCAAGATTGAACTATCATATTTGTCTTGCATCCCCCTTTGCAGCAATATGCAATAGGGTGAACAGCCCCTTCAAGAAGCTGAGATATGTCATTCTCAAATGGCTTGTCATAAAAAAAGAAGATACTCACTACTGTTTCAAACATCACCATGTTTGTAAGTGATTAATGTCAGCAAACCTACCATGGACATAGCCTTAAATAGTAATCTTTGTTAAGGCAAATATACCACAATTATTTCATATGGACCATGGCAAAATAGGATGTCTCAAAACAGCCCCCAAAATGGCCTGCATAACGATTATGTAAACCTTCTAGTAATAAACAAGCCAAACCATAAAATAATGAAATATTGTTACAAAACTAATTCTCTCATATTACTGTAACATTTTATTTCAACAATGCAATCATGTTTAACTGATGGACACACACTCTCTCAACACATCATAAAAGGTCTGTTTGCTTCTTTTATATTAATTTATTTTGATATGTCCATGATGGTAGTGGGTGTTGCTGTAAATGAAAAATGTAAATCTCATTGTCAATGTGAATGGGTTTTGGCCAATTAAATCATATGTCTATGTATTACATTTTTGTATGACTTTTAGGTTAGCTGACTGAAACCCATAAGAAAATGTCAGAAGAAGAATTAAATGTGGTACAATTTTTTCAACAAGAATCCCTTTTGTGTTTTTCTACCTGGCTAGACCTAAATGTATCTTTACAATCAAGATCCCATTTTTGTGATTCAACTCTGTCAACGGCATCCACCTCAACTCAAGGAATATATCAAATTGGTATCACATTGGTATCAGAGAAAACAATAGTAATGATGAAACCAACAAACTTTTAGCTCATACCCAATAATTTAAATACATCCATCAATGCATCCAATTATGGTGAGAGATGAAAGGGGAATGACTCCTGCCATTATTATGTATGGACATCCATGAAATGAACATTGATGGGAGTGATGATGTCAATGCTCATATCCCAGAGAATTTGGGAGGTGGATGATGATTTTACTAACATCATGAGTCCACATCACTGTCAGCTATCAGACACAGTAATAAACACTGGGTTGACAAAGATCAAAGACTCCTGGCACAAACATATTGGAATAGTTGATGTTTGGCAAACTAAATGGTGGTCAAACTACCAATGTAAGTTTTGTTTCTAATCTTGTAGTTGTACACAAGGTATGATGACTGATGACACATGCATTGGTGAAATTGTGGAAAAAGACCATGAATTTCACATGGAATTGTCAATGTGAATGATATAATACACCTCACCAATGAAGGTGTTGGGGCTGTTGAAATTGGAATTGATTTACAAAGCAGAGCAACAAGTGGAAGAAGGCATAGGATAACTAGTTACAAGAAAGTCTTTTGTATGCAGGAGAAGGAGTTGTATTTTCTGTTCAAACAAAAATCTGTTCCAAGATGAAAGATATGAAAGAGGTATCATTACCAATGGAAAGTTATTGTAATCAGGATTGCAAAAGCTAAAATGGAACATTATCTTAAAAATCATAAAACAGTAAAGTAAAATAATTGTTAAATGAAATTGGATATGACATCCCTTTAGAGAATTGTCTTGAAAATATTTTACCAGATAAATAAAACAATAGAAGACAGAAGGAATGTTCATTTAAAAGTAAACAGAAATTTCAATTCAACTTTTTGAAAAATCTAATATCCAATATTCAAAGTTGCTTAATTAGCCATCATTTCTGAGTTAGAATGACCACTTAGATCATCAAAATGACCACATTTCCTTTCTTGATATACCAAAACAACAATATCAATAGCTTGAGATTATGATGCTATAATTGTTTCAACAAATGTAAAATATTTCATACAAATGAAATTTTAGAGTCACAAAAGATAATTTCCTCATCAATATCTCTTTTAGAATCATGAATAATCCCATTATTATAATCCTCTATATAAAAGAAGAAGACAAAGGAATTGGAAGAGGAAAAGATAGAACCAGGAGAAAGAGGATGAGATAAAACAAAGAAGACTTTAAAGTAGAATAAAGAACTAGTCTTTTCACCTCAGATGTAATTTTCATTTGTGCAGTCTGTCTGATTTGATCTGAATGAAAAATGTTCAGATCTTGCAGACATAGACTGTGATACCTGATAAACGCCTTCACAACTCAAATTATGATTTGACTACATATAAGCCAATATAATGGAATAGGGGGGGAGAGTCATCAACAACTAAAGGCAAAGTAAAAAAACACAAATAGTGCCACAAAAAATGTTCCAGTTTCAGTAATCAGTAATCAGTTATTGGTAATCAGTAATCAGTAATCAGTAATCAGTAATCAGTAATCAGTAATCAGTAATCAGTAATC
>JALLPE010000301.1:0-19134 GCA_036940025.1 Conticribra weissflogii
GGAAAAAATGTTTTTGTGTTTTCTCAAAAGCAATCAATCAAGGGACATGATCTGTTTGGCCAAAGACAGATCAAACAAAAAACCTCTTGCCCCTATTTTGTATTACCTAGTTTTAGATAATAACACTGATAATTAACTATTACAGATGATAATAGTGGCAATAGACAATTACATCATTAAACTACTCTTTCATGGACACTCCTGTCTGTCTCTGGGTAAATTAAGCATGCAGTTCTGTTCCAACACACCTTGAGAGGCCACCATGTATTGGTCAGGCTCAAAAGCACATAACAAAGCAAATATTACAATTATAATTAAATGAAACAAATTATAATATGATGACATTGATATACACAGTTTTGAGTAATGGAATTTTAGAATTATGATAAGGTGGGTATAGAACTAGACAAGGCATTCAATGTACACAAGGATAAAAGATGAGAAGGACATAGGGGTGCGTGCATGGCATGTGCTCATGACATCACAAGGAACCATATTAGGGAGGAACAGGGATCAACCAAAGAGGATTACCGGTAATCCTGGGAAAGGTGCAACTAGACATAACACTCTCCCTCCCTTTAATTGACCATGAAGAAATATGAATTCCAAGTAAGATTGCAAAGGTGTGGCATCCAAATATGGCAAGATGTGGCAAACATTAACATATTTGGTAATACCAGGTCTCAAAACGATTTCCATAGTGCCATTAGAGTGGACCTATAGAATCTCAAAGGGTCCTTTTGATTTTTGCTTAAGCGTTCCTTAAGAATTTTGTTATATTTGAGAACTTTTTGATCAATCTGGTAGTCAAAATTGTTGTGTTTTTTGATAGCACAAAGCAATGCATCATTGACCAACTGCTCTCTTTGTGTAAGAATGTTATGCCAATCTGCAAGAAGAGGGATGTTGAGAATCATGTCTCAAGAGAATGCAAGTCCTCCAGGCATGATTTGCAATGTAGTTGAAACCATGGAACTTATGGCATGCATGGCAGTGGCTAAAGCATCATTCACAATCATTTCAGCCTGATAGTGTGTCTGTGGTGGTTGAGCAAGCAAGAGTGTTTTTAACACAGATGTAACAGTTTGATGAATTTTCTCACAAATAGCATTAGACTGTGGATTTTTATTAGTAGTTGGAATGGACTTTATGTTCAACAGCTCTGAACGTTTTTGGAAGGCAAAACCAGTGACTCTCCCACATTATCATGGATGACTTGCATTGTTTGAGGATAAAGAGAGAGCCAGGTGTGCTCAAAACAAGTAGCAATGTGGTTGCTAGATTTTCAAATATCCTTCTAAACAAGGTTGGTTGTGGTGTCGATGCATGTGACAGCAAAGAATTCCACATTACCATGTGGATATGATGCAGGCCATGGGCCCATGAGATCAACTGCAACTTCCTCCCAAGGAGCACCAACAATGTCCCAAACAGGGAGTAACCAGTGGCCAGGGCCAGTGGGTTTAGTGCATTGACATTTGTCACATTCAAATTGTTCAATGTGAATCCATAGGTGGGGATAGTGATATTAGGCTTGCAGCATAGCACACATGCATTGGGTGCCAGGGTGTCCAAGCATGAGATGGAGCCAATGCAGTACTGGCCAAATCATGGATTCAATTGATGCAAATTTCCATTTTGTGTCTTAGTCATCACCAGGCCCAGAATAACAAATAAGTTCTTTTCATCAAATATTTTATTGAAATATCCATCAGGAAATTTTTGTTTGTGGGTAAGCAATTCATCAGTTTCAATTTGTTTGGCAAATATCATTGATAGTTGGTTGGATTGGTGCCTTAGACTGGTAAGGGTGGTGAGTGTAAGAAGCATTAAATAAGAAGTGGGTCATCAGCAAAGTCTGTTTCTTGGAAACAGAGTCTTTGAGGATAAATACTTGCTCTCCCTTGGAAAGAACAGATTTGTCAAGACAGTCAAGTCAAGCTAGCATGATGGTAATGACATTGTCATTGCAAGGAATAAAGTGGATTTCAGGGTTATAATGTTCAACATAGTTGAGCCAGAAATAACAATCATGGGTAGTGTTGTTCATGGTCATGTTAAGATGATAGTGTGGATGTGCAATCAGCCCCCAAAACCCAAAAGCATTGTGCAGAATTCTGTCAATACCATAACTATGGAAAGAAGCTCTTTGTCACTCACACTATTTCAATTTGGTGTCATTAAGTTTGTGGGACCTGAAGGCCACAGGTTTGTCATCTTGGACAATATATGCCCCCATTGGATAGTTGGAAGCATAAGTGTAAATGTGAAATGGTTTATTGTAGTTAGGATAAGCAAGAAAGCAATCTTGTGCCATCAGTGCTTTCATGCGCTTGAAGGCAAGGTCCATTTTGTATGTCCAGCAAAATGTTTTGTTTCCATACTCACTGGAGAAAGGTTCTAGAATGTGTGCACACTGGGTCCATATTTGATGGTAGTGGTTGACAGCACCAAGGAAACTGCACATTTGTGGAAGGTTTTTTGGTTTTTGCATTTGTAGGATTCCATCAATTTTTTACTCCACAGTTTTAAACCAATGGGTGTGAGCCAATATCCAAGCCAATTAGTTTCTTGGAGATTGACAGTGGTAGAATTGACTTAAAACCAATGTAGTATTTTATCAAGTAGTAAAATATGGTGTTCCCACATGAAGGAAAAGGCACTAATGTTGTCAAGATAGACACCACTGTAATTGACATCCCATAGGACCCCCTCAGTAACTTGTTGAGCAAAGTCAGGAGCACATTTGAGTCCAATGGGAAGTCATTTGTATTTGTACTTGCCAACAGCTTAACAATGACAAGTATTTTTTTGTTTGGCTCATCAAGCTCAAACGTAAAGTATTGCATGGAAAAGTCAAGTTTGATGAAGTATTTATTCCCAAAGATGTGATCCAATATATCTGTGATGATTGGTAGGGGGTATTGTTTGCATATAATAGCTTGTTAAGAAAACACAGATCTGTGATTTGTCAAACCCACCCATTTTTTGGGAATAATGATGGCAAAAGACGCCCATTTGGAGGTCCCTTGTGGTTCAAGGATAGAAAGTTCAATCATATGATCAAGATGCTTTTTGAAAGTTTGTCAGTGTACATGTGGAACGGGGTAAGCAATCCTTTTGTGCAGATACACTCAAAGGGATCCATCTAAAAGCTCTATTTGGATAAAATATTAAAGAGATCTGTCACTGATCCAGTCAGAGATGATGTTAGTCAAAGGCAATATTGTGGATGTTGGCCTGTTCATATTTGCCATCAAGGATGTGTGTGGCAAAGGAGTTGGTATAGGCCTCCCCAAGGCAGTTGTCCTCAAGTTCAATTTCATTTTGGTGTGAATAGAGAGGAATAGTACTGTCAGAATTTTTTCAGTGGTGTCATGGAGGGTTATATCATACTCCATCCAATGGACAAGATTATTATGATCAAGGTGTAAGCTGCATTTATCTAAGAAGTCTGCTCCAAATATATTGTCATATCCAAGAATTGTAGAGTCAACAATTAGTGCAGGGAGTTCATCAATCACCATATGTCAGTTGAATTAAGGAAAGCAAATTTTTGTAAGGGCAACAAGTTTTGCAGAAGTAGTAGTCCCATCAAGGGAAAAGCCATGTAAGTTGTCATTAGATTGGATAGGTGTATAGTTTTGCAGAGCAATGCGTTTGTGAATTAGTGCCTTGGACCTTGGATGAACCAGAATAAAAAAGGACATGGAAAATTTTATCAGTAGGGATTCAACTGATCAACTTGCAAGCAGCAATAGAGCATGGGATTACATTAGCAACATTGTTTGGAATGGAATGGTACAATGTAATTGGTAAATGGTAATTGTGATCATGAATGAGTAAAGGGATGTTTATGTTTAAAAGGTGTGTCTCAAAGTGGGTATTAGTAAGTAAATTAGGGCCAGTGAAAAATCAAAACAAGTGGACTGGTCATGGTGTTTGGTAAAAAGTTCAAGGTGTAATCAATTGTTCTCTTGGACTTGGAGCAAGGAATTGTGTCCTAGTGTTTTGCATTTGATACTTCACAAATAGCCTTGACATAGTCAAAGATATAATTAATAATTTTCAATTTTTCCCAAGGCAAATTGGAGAAACAGAGATGCTTTATCTTTTATGTTTACATGGTGGCTAATTCTGCATCCACACCATGTTGCTGGTGCATTCCAACTTTTTGCAGCAAAATGAATGAATCCATTAAGACGGTGCTTGTGGTATTTGTTGTTGATGTCAAAAATGTTGGGTTCATTCAAACTTGACGGTAATTGTTGGACATGTCTTGTAGAAAATTGTAACATATCCCATCACCTTTTTGGAGGGGTTGTACTTTATTTTCTTTGGCAAGCAAGTCAATATCATAGCAATAGAAACAAGCAACATGGTCATAGAGTAACTTTTTCAGGGGGTCAATTGTCATGTTTGGCATAGTACCATTAAATGTATTGTTTAGTTTCCTGCTTGTTGTAGTTATAAATGTCAAAAACAAGGGGCAAATCTGCTGCAGCTTTTTGTCCAATATAAGCTTCACCACTGGAATGATAATCTGGATGAGTAATGGTTTTAGCTTTTCTGCTGGAGATGGGTTGTCTGGTGGGGAAAATGTTTTTCTTGATGTCTGTGGCCATCAAAATGTACCAGATGATGAGTATTTTTGTTTGGACTGGTGTGGTTAGGACCATCAGAATGTGAACTGACCTCAGAGCCATTGCTGCAAGTTCAGAGGGGTGACTCATTTCCTGTAGCATCATCAGTGAAATGCTTGGCATTTGATGGAAAGTCATGATGGCTAATAAAGTGGCTGTAGTGGCATGAACCAGAGGAGCAATGCTTGTGGCAGTCCTTATGGTGTCAGTCATGGCTGCAAGAAAAGCTACGGAAATGGCTATGGGAGCAGTTCTGGGAGCAGCTATAGGAGTGGCTATGGCAACAAGATGGGCATTGACTATTGTCAACTTGATAGGCAATATGAGAGTCATGATTTCAACATGGTGGGAAATAAGAATGGCAGGTTGTGGCAGAAGTAGTTGTATTAGATTTTGGTGGGTTGGCAGCATTGTGCATTGATTCTAAATCTTTGGCAGTTTGAGAGCCAGTGGTGGGATTATGCATTGGGCAATCAGAACATCCTCAAAGGTGATTAGAAGTCACAAAATTTTAAACTTGTAAACTATTTTTTTTTTAAATGTTAAGAGTAATAAAATTATACACTCTTGGTCAGACTACTTGGGCTAATAATAGGTACTCTTTGTAGGGGTGAGCCCATGGTTTATATTGAAATTACTTGGTGCTAGTCAAATGAACAAAAATTAAAAACAAAAAATTGGGTACATTGCACAATGCAATGTTTTGAGCTCATGTATTTAAAATGAAAGCATGTGTTTTTACAAACAATATAAAACTTATTCAAAATAGATCTCCCTTTTGTTCAGTTGAATATAGAAAGAATTCCAAAAAAATCCAATGGTTCAATGTAACTCAAAAACAAAGAAAAGTAAATTTAGAATTTTTCCAATGATATCTAATAAGATAGCAAATCAAACAAATTTTCAAAAACCTAAAAATAAATTATTGTGGATTTACTTAAACATGACACTTTTATTTTTGTGACCCTTGAATGTGGGAGTTTTTCTTGGTATAGTTGGCACCTCTTGATAAAGATGCAATGCACACAAACTGCCAACACTGCTTTGTATAAGACATGACAAAATGTAATTTTAATGACATCTATTTAAACTATTACCACAAATATGATTCTAACTTCATATAATAAGTAAATCAGTTTCATTCATGCAATTTTTTCATATATTATTTAATACTTGGCCTGGTTTATAAGTATATTTTTGCTATGGGTATGTTGTTCTTCACAAGAAAATAAATTACTCACACATGATAATAAATTCAAACCATAAAAAAGATATAAAATTAAATCCATGAAAAAATCACCAGATCTTAAGGTATAGACAAAATAAAGCAACATCATTTTATAGCTAGATAGCAAAAATCAGCAAATATTAAGTATTTCATCTTAGTTGAATCATTGTCGACATGTTGTGGACATGTCATATGTCAGCCAGATGACTTAATATTTCAAAATTTATGAAGCAATCATCGATATCTCCCATTGAAGTTATCTCACATGTGCAGTGTGTCATAGGATAACTCAAAAAATGGCACTTAACAATTCTTAAAGCACTTAACAATTTTTAGTGCACTTATGAGGTCTTGACAATGAGAAGAACCAAGCATGCATTCAAAAAATGTGTACTCAGGAGTATTTTTTGAAGTATATTTTGGTACTTTTCAATTTTCCAACATGCCTTGACATGTCCAGTGTTGTTATCAATGTCATTAAATTTTGAGATATCACAACAACAAATTTTCAAACTAAGCCATTTATTATTAGTTAATAGTATTATTGATATTCATTTTTACATTCACAAATTAATTTTTGTTAGCTTCCCTAATTTACCAGAACAAACAAAACATAACTTTGATGCTGTATTTTAATCCTTCATAAAATAATAAGGATTGATTGCAAATCTTTTCATCAATCAACAATTTCAAACACAAGCAAAACATTTCATTCAGCAAAGGTAATAAACAGCAACTTGAAAAAGTATGAATAAAAGAAAGCAAAGTCAATCAACATCATATTCACTACTACAATCAACATGAGATGCTTTGATGATACTCTTGTTTTTAAGATTACAACAATACAAAATTTTAAGAGACAAAAAAGCAGCACCAATGAAATGAATTAAATCAATTTTATATTTCATTTAATCCCAGGTATCAACTATTATAAGAGGGAAAATAATGATCATATTATGTATTGATTGTTCAGTAATGTTCAGTATATATTATTGTTGCAGTCTAGTTCACTTTGTAATTAATTTGATAAAAAACCCATGACATGTCATTGATTTTTATCATGGCTTGAATTCATTTGGCTCCTTTTTTCTTTACAACCTTGGGTGAGACAGTTATGCATAACTCTTGGGCATCAGTGATTTCAGATGTTCCATGAGAATAATTGGAATTCTTTTGTTGTCATCATCTGATTTTGCATCAAATGAGTGGAGAAAAAGATTACATATAAAAACCATAGATAATTGAATAGTAGTGACCTATTTGCTAACAAATCAGAACATTTTTTTAATAATATTTCCTTTTCTTCTTTTGAACTCTGATAGTCATAGACAGAGTGTATGCAGCAAAAAGACTGGTATCATTGTTATTCATTGATACAATATGATCTCCAATTCAACACTATAAACAACATTTTTTACAGATTGCTTCAGCTCAAAAATTTATCTGAAGTTGAAAACATGAATGATTGAATCTCTGCAAACAATCATAACAGGTTTCCATTGATATTATCAATGAAATCATTGTTTTTTGTCATCATTATAGAATCACATTTTAATTAATTCCCTTTAAAATTCAATTGCAATATATTTTAATACTCATTCCATCCCTTAAAACTAGTGTCATGACAGAAAACTTTGAATCAATATCAATAATCAAATTAGTAGAAAATAGAAAATGAATGCAATGATTATCATGTATATTATGATGAGGATATCGAGCATAGAATGCACACATGATCTGCACAATAAGGACTTGCTAGAGAATTCTTGAAGTCTATAGACTTTATAAAAATATCAATCTTTAACCAATATCTACAGACATTTTCATGTATTGAGTTTTACTTAAAATGAAAGTATTATTAGTAAGTATTTCTCTTAGTGCCCTCTGGTGCTGATAAAGATTATGGTCAAGTCTTTTAAACATATCAATATTCCAATATTTAGGGCAAAGCAAAGGATTTCCATCACATGATTGTCAATTGTGGAATTAGTTGGTCAATGGCTATGACAATCAAGACTTATGAGAAGATGTATAATACTAACAATTAATTTGAATATTGTAGGCTGCCAATAAAGTGACACAAAGCCATAGGAACAGTATATCACTGAGTACTTGATATGTCAACATTTGATTTCTGTTACATGTGCTATACAAATTGATCTGTTTTATCTTGATTGAGGATTATAACTCTAACATTGTGAGAGGTACAGACATTGCAACAAAGAAGAATGTAAAATGCCAACCCCTATGTGAATGAACAGGCAATGTTTGTTACCATGTACACTATTGAATTGATTAGAAGTTTTCTTCTTCTCTATACTGTTCAACAAAGGCTCTTCTAACAAGTTTTTTCTGTAAGATTTGATTTATTCTATAATGTTTTGTACTTGCTTGTCTCAGTTTTCTTTCTTGTTATTGTTCAGATGATTGTCATTACCAGTCACAAAACCTAATATGGACCTCCAAGGATTTCAAAGCAAGGAAGATTATCATATATTCTGATACCACAAGGCATGAGGGAAACAGAGAGATAGTGAGATTGGGAAGATTCTACCTCGAATAAGGAATTCTGATGCCAATAAAATGGAACAAGTTTAACTCTCAGGATGACTTGATTGAAACTTCAAACTCATCAATCCATGAAGAAATGGATAATAATAATTATCCCCAATTTCATACAAATGGCAATTGCTGTGAAGCAACTGTGTTTCCATGGATGGTGGCCTGATTGTACTAGGGTATTTGAGATTGATTGGAATGAATATGTATTACATTTTTGTTTTATGATAATTAAAGTGAAACAGACTACATAAAAGTAAAATGTGTATGTTAAATCAGTTGATTCAAATATCAACAATTCAAAATTCAAACAGCAGTAAAATATAACTGCTATTGGAACACTGTGAACTGATTAGCGCAGTACAGTGAATTTATTGTCACAGTTGTTATTGAATCAATTGGTACAAAGTATGGTGATAAATCATGAGTCAATGGGGATTGAAAAGACCAATTTAATATGTTCATATCAATGGTTTGATGTTTCATTTACCTGTTATACCTTTAGAAATAAGACTTTGGTTTTACAAATGGAAATATATCTGGTTGAAATATCACACTACCATTGTAATAATATGCATAAACTTGTGGTGGCATATTTATTACTTATCAATGATAGTGTAAAAATTATTTTTACTGCAGAAAGAAATTCACACAACTCTGAACTCTATATTTCACAGAAACTTAGCTGAGTGGTGTCAAAAATACAAAAATAACATCCAATCACTTCAGAAAAAACATTTCATTCACTAACCAGTTGGGAATTAATCAAGAGAAATGATTGGGGTGTTTTATAGCCTTTTGTGTTGATGCACCTAAAAATGTTATTGTCACATCAACTGATCAATTGGTATGACACATCATATTTCAGCACCACTTTCAAGTACTTGATTTACTGCAGATACTCTCATGGCAACACAAGAATAATACATTACCATAGAACAGTTATTGATTGTAGTCCAATTTGGTTGGAAATGTTGGTGACATGTCACCAAACATGGATGACATGTTAGAATGTGTTGGTCAATATAAAAAATGATTTGTTGGTCAGGTTTTATGGGACTGATGCATGTGATCTGTATATAGAAGGTGTATTAGAGGATGACTCACAAATAAAATTATGACACTTCATACTTGTAGCATGTATTCAAACTCTCTGGGATGAGAGGAATGAAATACATACATGAAATCATGCAATCCCAGAAGTATGTTTTTTGTTCTAAAATTTGACACTTTTGGAAAATTCATTCATCATGTCACGTCATGCTGCACTTATCTGTTGTGTTGGTCCTCCAATCAACACAACAACAACAACCAAAATTTCCAACAAAATACCTATTCTCTGTACACACTCATAATAATATTTCCACATGTATGTAATCAAATCACTTGTATTGTAATCTGATTTTTCCCACTACATTGTAATTATTTCAATCCACTTGACAAATTCCACTTTCAACTTCCATTATATTATTATCACTTCTTGTGACTATCATCTATGAAATCCTTTCATTTGCTTTTATCTTTGGATGAAACACTCAATATTGCCATTTTTAACATTCAAGCTGGTGAACCATTAACTCCAAACTGGTCAGGATTGCTTTAACCATTGAAACTTGGGCTGTGGTAGTCTGATATCAAAATTTGTTTCAAAGTACCTCATGTATCTTATGGCTGCTCATTTGTTGATGCATGATATTTGAACAGAGGAATCCCAAAATCCCAAAATGTTGTGTCAATCATAGAGTTGGATAGATCTTGATGTTGAATTTATGAAAACACATTAAATGTTTTTAATTATTTGAAGGAACAAATTCTTGTACAAGTTTTGTGTGTGATAGCACCACAAGTTTACAACTCTCAAAACCTATATTTGAAATTTTGATATTACAATTATTGCATTGGTATGTGTGAAATTTTGACTCAATTTACTCTAATTTTTTAACACTATGCTTGATGTGTGATAATAATTCAAATTTTTAAGCATTTATGTTATGCTAGCAACAAATGGGTATACAGCACATTTGCAGTATAATAGGCAAAAAAATTATCATGGGCATGTATTTATTGACTTTGAACAGAATTGTATAAAAAATAGTTCAAGTCCACATTGCACTGTATTACTGTAGAAATAAAAATTTTACACATGTTATTGTTTATAACTTCATATTTTAGATAAATCTTATGTATTCTTGATGATATTAAAATTCACAACTGAAAGCTTGCACACCATTTGTTCAACTGCTGTTGCATTACTTGACTGTGAATCTCACATGGTGACACTAGAGACACCGTTGGCACATTAATTCTATTATTTGATACACCCTCCTCATCATTTTTGAAGAATATGGACAAAAGCACAACAGTCTTGGCAACTTCTTCCATTGAACAGTGTTGCTACCAAGTGGTCTTTAGATTGAAACCAGTGGATCTGTTTGATCTGATTGGCGATTGGAATGTTTTCAATACCATCTAGAGTCAGTCTTAAGAAACCTATTGACCCTCCAATGGTTGCTGTGGTTGATTTAGGTTTCCAGTATCTATGCCACTTTTCAAAACAAATAATTTCTGACCTATAAATACTCATCCTCACAGCCTCCTCAACCCATATCACCAATGCATTCCAAAGAGGCATTTGGAACCCAATTATGTTGAATATGCCATTGCATTCTGGTATTCTGGTAGTGTTTCCAATTCTTCCATATTGAAACAAACCCCAGTTCCCATCAATTGGGCACACATGAATAAAAAATTGGTTCCTGAAGTGCATTGTTGATGGCACATGCCATGAATTGAACATGGAAACCATTGTATCTGTGCATTAAATAATGCTATCATTGATATATCTCTCATGGACACCACAAAACTCTTCCTGATAAAGTTTCTCCCCAAGATGGCTTTCTGTCCAGTTGGTCCTTCCCATTTTTGACAAATACTATCTTTTGTATTAGCAGAAGCGTTGATGTTTCCAGTGGAAGATTTAAAATTCAGTAGTTCTTGTGCATTGAAAATTATTTAAAATTTAAAAATTAATATGTGTTTCTAGAATCATTGAATGTGATACTTATTTTTCATTTTCAAAAACTTGATATTGGAATCTGACAAAAATTTCAACACATAGGAGCCACTGTAATCAAAGGATCCAAAACAATCACAGATATGATGAATATCCTAGAAGACAATGGAATGGCAAAGGTTTTTAGCAAATTATTTTTTAGCTTTTATGACATACGCAACTGAGGAATTATCACCATTCAAAATGGTGATAGTTAACTACCACTCTTATTATGTGTAATGGTAGTACTGCGATAGTGATAACAATACCATCATATTGTATAATAGATCCAAATATCTTGTTATGACATATTTAAAATGCAATCATAGCAAACAATTGTTGAGCCTATGACATACATAACTATCACAATTAATGATGGTGATTGTTAATGATCACACTTGATAATGGTGATGGTTAACTACTTTCATTAATGACAATGATAGTAAACTATCACGATTATTTTTACTCTGGGACCAGGATATAGAAACATCAAATATTGCCAAAATTTAATTTGCTAATCCACTTTCTTCCTGGAGGCTTGTCTAAATCCATGCATTGAAAGCTGGAAACCGGCTATCTCTTGTCTTGTGCTATGAAGAATCATGTTATTCCTCCACACTTAATCATCTTTGAATGTAGTGAAAACCAAAAAGAGGAATGGGAACATCATGCATGAAATTAAGCTATATACACCAAGGTATTGAAAGAAAGGAAATTTTTTATTCTAACAACCAGAGCTAAGAGATCAACAAAAGATACAAGATACTTTGCAATTGGAACTATTATAACAGCCTTTTCAATTTCCGAGACAGCTCCCAGAGCTTATGTCTAATTTTGGAATGACTACAATCCTTGGATTAGCATGTTCACAACTTTTTATTCATCAAACCATCAAGACTTAACCAATGTTTAAAATCAAGAATTACATGGAGGCTTCACAGCAGGAAATTGCAACCATTACTGCTTTTACTACCTGATGAGGGTTTAATTGTATGCAAGATCTAGTTGGATTATACAGTCATTTTATTTTGCAATGAACTAAAATAATTCGTGAAATCATATTGATAAAGTGCCTATCATTGATCAATTACATTGAATACTTAAATTTAAAATAGTATTTCAGAATAAATTTAATTAGATTATTACTGATGTTTGTGAACCTAATGGTATATTTATCCTAAAAATTTATGTTAATTGAATTGTTATTCATTGTGGGGATGAATCAAAATTTGGAAGAGATTATACTGGAACATTTTAGATACTCCAAATATATGCATGCCATTGTAATTATCTGTGCTGCCTTTACTATAAAGGTTGTGATTTATAGAATTGCTGCATTGGTGTTGTGATTGTGTGTATACATTTTGCTATCATTTCCCTTGCAATCAATTATGGCTGTGTGGGGAAGATAATTGCTACCAATTGATTTCAATGTCAATCAATTTTTTACTAGTGAATGGAAACTGATTTTTTTGATGTCTCAAATAGATAATAAAACCATAATTGTTGCAAATAACTAAATAAGTATAGCATTGTTTGAATTGATTTAATTGATATCCAGTAGTGAATAGCTTGAGGGAATGAATTGGAAAATTTTAATAAATTGCTTTGTGATAAAATATTTTGGTTACAATGATTTTTGACTGCAGATACTCATAATAATTTGAAGTAATCTTCTTGCAATTGTAAATATGAATTGCATTTTGCTTGTTGTTTTCTTTCTTTCAGGAATATGGAATTGCAACATTCTTTTATCCCAAAATTGATTTTTGCCTCATGACCCATCAGAGAAAACTTCATATTATTAGCAACCAATAATTCATACTTCAACCCACACTGTTAGCTTAATAATAATAACATCTTGTACTCAAGTGTGTCCAAGGTTCATTGATGGTATATTTGATAGTATCCCCTATGAAGGTATATAGACACCATCACCACTGAAACTAATCAATATCAATATCATATTGCTTCAAGCATATTTCAATACCATATATTCTTTCATGATTCTTCCAAACATGTTTAGAAAAAGGTCCAAAGATGTGGCATTTAAAAATATCTGCTGGAAAGCAATTTACCCAGTGAGAAGCTGCCATCTTATTAAATTCAAAGCTGGAGGGATTACTATAAGTTTGTTGAACAATGCTGCCTCAGCTGTTTGCCCAATGTCATATGCTGCCCTAAACTTATGCAACTTTGGATTTGGTACACAAAACTACTTTTCTAAAACAAAATCAACATATTCAGTCTGTTGATAATAATTGATGAATGGTCACAGCATTTGGTTGATGTCACAGTCAACAAGGAAATTTCTGAAAATATTTATCCAGTTTCCTTATCAGTAGTTACATATTGATCTTATGGTGTCTATGACCCCATGAGGACCTGACAGTTGCATCTGTAAATATTGAAAGGGTCTTTGCCAGCATATTTCATCCCAAGGAGCCAGAAGGTGCAATGTGCAATGGAGGCAGTGCACATAACAGCAAAGATTGGGCAGATCTCAAGCCAGGGCCTCTACCCTCTCACGGAGCTGGTGGTTGCAAAGGAGATGACAAATACAATAAAAGCAAAGATTGGATGGATCTTTAGCCAGACCCATATCACCACAAAGGAGCCAACAGTCACAATGGAGGCAACAAACACAATGATTGGACAGATCTCCAGACTGAGACTCTTCTGCTGTTACACCTCTGCCTGATGCCATTGCTAGTTACATATATATGCTTTAGAATGAAGGGTTGTAAATAGGGGTTCAATGTATTTTTTCATAGCCTAGAGGATAAGATGTGGTTGGATAAAGCATGCCTTAGCATAGAGTGATGTAGATGTTATGAAAATGTTGCAACATAGCCTAGTATATGGTAGTATGACCTAGAATGTTGTAGCATAGCATAGAATCAACTTTCATGTAGCAAAGGTTAAGAAATTTTCATAGGCAAGCACTGTGTACCTTTCAAATTTTGGCATGTGTCAAGCAGTCAACTGAAGAATTTTTAAATTGATTCATTTTTCCAAAAATATCATAGGCAAGCAAGTGACTGGGAAGTTACACAACTAGAAAAAAATGTCAGTTACAGAGTTGTAATGCAGTCTTTGTAGGTGAATTACCCTTCATCCAAAAACTGTCATATCTACATGTAGAATAAAATACAGACTTGTGGTCAATAACATTCACAATTTGAACACAGTAGATACACCATAATAAAGGGCAGCTTCAAAGGACTGCTGGTCATCTGAGGCATTACAACACAAATTACCCAATCAGTCAATTTTCTCAAAAGTCAAACCTTTCTTTTTCAATTCTTTGCAGATTGTCAGAAATTGCCCCTACACGAATCCACCTTTTGGGGTGCTTTTCAGCTGCTAGTCACTGTAGTCTCAAGCAATCATGATCTGTTCAAAAAAGGAAGGTGTTTTTGTAACAAATACATGGGAATAAGTCCAAAACTATTCCATTTTCAGTTTTTTAACATCATGATCTCAGTTGAAAATATTATCTTTTGGTGATGTTAGAATTCTATTGATATCATAGTTCTTGTGAGAGTTGTGTAGAGTTTTGAACTGTATTGTCATTGTACATAGTTGCTAATAATTACGATACCCAGAAAATTTTTTGGTTGTATGAATAATTTGGACAAATCGTAGTCAACTAAGGAGAATGTAGTATTCTATATTGTTTGAAGCATTGTTGCTTGCAAATTTCATCAGCCTGAAACCTAGGTTACCGCTGTCTATTGGTGCGCTCCCAATATTGTTCATAGACAGATTTCGGACAGGCGAATGCAAATTAAATTTGGTTCACTTGCAATCAAAATATCATTTAATTTTTTTACTATACAGATCAATGTAGTACCTCGTACAAATCTCCAAGCGCTTCCTTCCGCAACCTATCAATACATGTTTGAGAATTAGTGTATGCGTTTTGACAAGACGAAACCAGCCTCAATACATTTTTGTCCAAGGGGACAGATTCTCATAAAATAAGTCCCAAGTTCAAAATCTTTCCATTTTGGATATTAGGATCGCTCCAATATGCTACCACAACAATGCAACAAGATTAATGATACTATATTACACGACACTGGCCTTGGTGATGGACGAATAAACATGGAGCTCGACCCGTTTCTCGCGCTGGACCACGTCCCCGTAACCCCACCGCCGGTACCGGCACCTGCGCCTGCCGCCATGGACCACGGAACCGACGACGTGGACCCTTCTTCTTCTCACGCGTCTAACGATGCCGGCGTCGATCCTGTGGCGTCGATTCTCGACGAGCCGATACCGTCGTCGCCATCGTCCAAGGGCGCTTCCTCCTCCGCCTCTCAGCCACAGCCACAGTTAGTTGCCCCTCCCTCATCCTCATCCTCAGGCACAGCGACGGACACGGGCACGGGCACAGGCACAGGCACAGGAAATCCACCCGCGCGCGACCTCCCAACCTCCCACGAAGACTTCCAAGAAGAACTGGCCACCCTCCTCCTGACCAACGCCCTGCCCCAATCGTCCATCACCGCCCTCCAAAACCTCCTCCGCGAAAACGCCGCCCTCAAAGAAAAGAACGCCAAGCTCAAATCCCTCCTGGGTCGCTCGGCCAAAGCCCAGCGCGACGCCAAGAACGAGCTGGAGGCCATGAAGAAGGCCTACGAGGTCAGCCAGGCGGAGGTGGAGCGGCTGGAGAAGCGGGTGGAAGTGCTGGCGAATCGGCCGACGCACATGGATCTCCTGGCGGACTTCGAGACCAACTTCGACAGGGCCCTGCTGAGCATCGGCGGCGGGAGCGGCAAGAGGGGCAAGACGCAGCAGGCGGGCGGGGAGGATCCCGATTCGAGGGATTTTGCGTCGGCGGAGGAAGAGGATTTTTATCGCGATGGCGACGATGACGGCGACGACGACGGCGATTTGAGACGCAACAACCACACGCACTCCAATCGCTACGACAACCACAATCACAATAACGCCAACAACCACAATCACAACCACAACCGACACCCCTCCTCTCGAAAGACCTCCGACTCCCTCCTCACTTCCGAACTCAACGAAGCCAACGCCCGCATCTCCCACCTCGAATCCCTCCACTCCTCCCTCCACCAACGCCACGCCCACCTCGAACAAACCCACTCCGCCCTCGTCTCCGACCACCACCACCTCAAATCCACCCTCACCAACCTCCAACTCGAACTGCGCATGTCCAAAATGGAAACGGAACACGCCCTCCGCGACGTTCGCGATCGCGAGGCCTCCCTCCGCGAAATGCAACTCGAAATCGACTTGGTCACCGCCTCGGCCGCGGAGGCGAATCGGAGGGCCGCGGAGGGGATGGAGGTGGCGAGGGTGGCCAGGACGGATAAGGAGTACGTGGACGGGTTGGAGGCCAAGGTCACGGCGTTGCAGGAGTGGGCCTTGGCGAGTACGGAGAGCAAGAGGTTGACGGTGGAGAGATGTCGGGAGTTGGAGGGGAGGGTGAAGGAACTGGAGGGGGAGAGGTTGACGTTGTTGGGGGAGTTGGAGAGGAGGGGGGTGGGAGAGGGGGGCTTGGACTTGGAGTTGGAGGGGGGTGGAGGGTTGGGAGAGGGGGTGGGAGGGAAGGTGGTGCCTTCGATCAAGCGGACCAATTCTTCCAAGTCGTTGGTTAGCCATGCGGATAACGAGAGGGTGCTTTGGTCAAAATCTTCGTCGTTGGTGGTGGGGGCCGGTATGGTCGGTCATGCCTTTTTGGAGTTGGGACAAGTGCACATTGAGCCATATGAGACCGTTATTTTGAGATGGAAGTTTGATCTGACACCGGCGGATTTGGATATTTATTTCTCGGTGTTGAAGGGCATTTGTGAAGATAAAAAGAAACAGAGAGCTGCTGATGCTTGTTTTAGAAGCAGGTGAGTGCGATTGTTGGAAAAATGTGGCATTATTTCGAATTTTTTCGTCCATACTGGATGGCCTTTTTATTTCGTTCCTCCTTCAACATTTGCTCTTCTCATTTAATGCATTCGTGTCCGCTGAATTGCGAAAAAACTCTCTAGGCATGTCCAAGGAGGAGGAGGAGGCGACGTATCCGGAGCATTCGCCATACAAAACGCTTGTACTTTGGTTTGGTCGAATGAAATGTCTTGGGTGAGGCCGCGAACAATAAAATGGACTGTGGAGGCAGTTGCAATCGAATGGAGTGATTAGTGTCATGATATACTCTATAGGTCAGCTTTCTGAAGCTCTGTGGACAATTTTCTCCTTCGTCAATTTGGAAAAGGCCCGGAAATCAATCATGTCTTATTAGATTTGTGATATTAATATCCTAAGAATATCATTCATGCCGTGTCGATTAAAAAAGTGCGAGGCATACTCACTTCAAAAGACGAGTCGTGTTGAAATTGGTTTGAATTATTCACAGTTTGTTCAAAACTACAAGAAGAAGTTGATTTTCTTGGAGGAATTGGAGAGCATTGGGAAGGAAAATCTATTTCCATCACCTTCGAGCCAAAAAATTAATGTAGTCTGTGGCCTATCTAATATCTGCTGAAATATTTTTTCCAACAGTTTTTCACAGATGAAATCCAGGAAAGTTGGGCACATATGAGTGTGTGTCAATTACCATCTTGTATACTTCTTCACTCAGTGATTGTCCTTACTGATTATTGACACATTATGTTTCCTTTTTTCTTTGCTTGGTTATTGTAGTATAAGACAAAGTTTATCAATTGAGAAAAAGTAGATAACCTAGCCTTGACCACCCATTACCAAAACGCATTGACCAAAGTCATAGTGAATAATTGAATTAGCTCAAACTTGAGTTCAGCTGCATTGCAAGAATTGAGCAACCAAATTAATGACAAAAGCTATAATCAGTAATTCTTACTTTTCTGTCACAAAATATGACATTGGGGAAAACAGTTTATATTTATTCTATGTCATGTCCATTTCTTCTGTTAATTTTGTGCCTCTGTGTGTGTTTAGGAAGAAATCTGTGTCAACTGATCACTACTTCATGGAAAATGTGGTGGTCTTCACTTTGCATGAAGCCTGAAGAAGAAATATTCAATCATTATGCAAGAAAGGATTTTTGTGAAAATTATAACCCCAGCATGTACTTCACCTGGAATCTTCTAAATGAAAAAAATCGAAAAATCTTTGTTGAACAAGTATTTGCATATATTTAAATACAATAACTATATTTGTCAACAACCCTGGTGTCTAGGTTTTACTTTAGTCTGGTAAACCAAGTTTTACAATGGTATTCAATAATTTATGATAAAATGAGTAGTATGGAAGAGTTTTTGGTGATTTAAAACCATTTTCCAACTTGTGAAAGGATTAGACTTTGTTTGACTCATAAAATACAAGGTTTTGATACTGATCCATGCAAACAATTTAAAAATCGCATATATCTCTCATACTCCTCCAAATAATACATTGTGTCAATGGAGCTCAAAAATTACAAAAGTTGCGAAATAAAATTAGATGTGATGAAGGAATAATCTTATTTTTTATTGCCAAAAAGAAGCTGGTTGTGTCATGGCAATTATTCTACAACTAAAAGAATAGTTGTTGGTTCAATTGTTCTAGAGGTCTAGTGTTAATATGTTGAATCAAAAGTATTATTTTTGGAACAAACCAATTCCAAGTATATCAGAGTCAGCACTGGCAAGATAAGGTTTGAT
>JALLPE010000302.1:0-19111 GCA_036940025.1 Conticribra weissflogii
ATTCTGTGTCCAAACTTTCCCTATGACATATACCTTTCATTGTGGTGAGCATGTCCTGTCCCTCTTTTTCAGCAACCTAAAAATTTTAATCCAATCCTGGTAAGAATTGTTTTCAATTTAATTTTTTTGTTGGTAGGGAAGTTGATACAGATTCAGTCCCTTGTTTTAAGAGCTTGCATGTTGTATGATGTGTTTGGATCATGTGCAAACCAAGGGATCCATGCATGGTTTACTACCCACATATCAGCAATCAACAATGGGAAAAGGATGGGTCTTTTGAGAGGAGCAGGGACAAGGTTTGCAACATGCTTTGATGCCCTGCATTGCCTGCTCCTTCAAAAGAAGGCTCTGTTAGTTACTATTTGCAGCCCATACTTTGTGACTCTAGTCCACATTGCAAAGACTTTTCTGGATGTCCAAGACATTAAAAGCAACCAATTTGTTGTACAATATTTAATGCAATTAATACTTGAAAGCTAAGTAAAGGACTCATTTGTATTTATTTTTCCTAAGTGCTTTTAATCAGTTGTTTCTGAGAAGACATAATCTTCTTGTTATTAGCATCATATCAATGAGAATTAATTTTTTTAAGGCCACTTAGTCTCTTCAGAATTAAACTGTCTTTGTTCACCAACCAAATATTTTCTTTTCAGATCGAATGAAATAAGAAACGTCGCCGGTTTCCATCTTGTTTGGAAGGTTCCCTTTCGTCTTCATGTATTACTGTCTATTATTGTATCTTTTTTCATACATCCCTCGAAAAATTATCATGTCATTGTTCCATTCACTCCGGCTACCTTCAAAACTTGATGTTAACACGACCAAAAAATACGTAGGAATAAGTATATTTTTCATCGGAGCTTCGGGTATGGTTCTCATACCGTCATTGATGGGATCGCAAGACTACCATACAATAATATGATTATATGTTTTTGTTTCAATTCCGACTCAAAAATCACACTTGCGTTGAGCAGATACAAAAATGTGGTACAGTTTTCATACGTGCACCACATATGGTCGATATTTTTTGTTGTTTTGTTAGCGATTTTAAGACTCTTTTCATATTTTCATACATATATTCTTGCGAGCCACGTATCATACCTGGTCAGCACACTATTGATCCACGACACATCATCACCTTGTCATCTATCACTTTTTTTTTAAAGATTGCGAAGACCTTCCACGAAAGCGTGAAGAAGAACATCATAGAGAGGCACTTGTCATCGAAGTGTAACAACGACGGAGTCTCCAACGGCGCATCGATCATCGATCGTTGAGTGATAATATTTTTTGTTTTGGATCGTCGAGGCAATCATTCTCGTTCGTTCATCGTCGGGACAGTGCTACTATACAGTGTGTCATATTACTTTTCAACCTCCGCAGCATTTTTACTGTGACCAAGCGTACCGTATTATACGTCCTTGCACATTTTCAAGACTGCCACGTCAAATAGTAATCAGCGACAATCCGTGACTCTCCATCCGTTGATCCGAGCTACCATTGCTCATTCTCCCGAGTCAAAGGTCGTCGTCAATCATGAAACTGAAAAAGACATTCAGCATCTCCAAGAAATCACCCAACAATCATCAAGACCACGACAGAAGCGACGATATCAGCACCAATGCCAGCAGCAGCGCCAACTCCACCACTGGAGGAGGAGGGTCCCACAAAAGCAAGAAACACCACCACCACCACCACCTCCTCAAATTGGGATTTCACAAATCCAAAATCCCGTCCCTTTCCAATTCTCTCTTGATGGACGGGGCTGCCCATGGCAGTCCCGGGAGCAATCATTCCGGAAATGGTTGCGCTGCTTATGGAGCAGATGTACCAGACGACGATCACGAATATATTTACGGGAGGGGCACACAGCGGAGCTCCAATAAATATCCTCACCTGAAGAGCAAGGGCGATCGGAAAATTTCTTTGCCCAGTCTTGGTGGTGGTGGTGGTGGTGGTGGTAAAGAAAAGATCAAAGGCGATCGTATTGGTGGAAACGGCAGCAGCAGCATGGACAACATAAACAGCAAGAGAAAAAAAGGCAAATTCAACACTAAAGAAGACTTGTCATTCTCTCCTTACGAAGCTTTGGAATCTCCCCAAGCGAGTATGGAAAGCAGTGCCAGTCTCGTTGGCACGGTGGGATCTGCCGGGGACATTTATCGTGTCAATACAAACGATAGCGATCATGACGACAGGAATATTGATTTTTCTTATTCTGCCCATGAAGCTTGGGATCTCAAGGAAACTATTGACGAAATGGGAGAGGGTGACAATTGTGACGACGGAATTGGCAACATCGATGACGATTCCAACGGCAGTGTAGATGACGATGTGAAAGGTGAACCATGTCTCAGTGAGATCGGCAGCCAAAGCGGTGACGAGAAGACCTCGAGCAGCGAAAACGACGACGAAGGCGACAACGACGAAGATCACAAGCTGTGGGTGGGCAAAGGCACCGCCAGCGGAATAACGATCCCGGATGATGACAGCGGCAACATTCCACTGAGTCCAGGCAATGACGATTCGACATCATCCCAGACGCAATCCCAATTCAGGCAAGCAACATCCCAACTACAAACACCAATCCAGTCACCAATGGAAGTTAACGATGATTGCAGGGGTGACGATGATGGCAACAACGTCAAGAATGTCGTTATATCCCCGATCACGCCCTCGACTCCATTGCATTCCAATGTTTCGGAGTCGAATGCGGACAGTTCGGAGGAGCAGCAATCATCTCACCACGGCCAACCACAGTCACAATCAAAATCACAGTCTCAAGAACGACCAAAGCAGCAGCCGCAGTCGGAGTCCCAGGAGCACCAGATTGATACGGAAGCGGTCTCTACCGAAAGCAACACTATTCACGACGAAAGGGGAAGCAGCAACGGCAAAGTTGACAGCGATACCAAAGAAAAACCGCGGCATGTTCCCAAAACATCTGATGAATCGTTTCTATCCGGACTTGTTCTTCCGATGTCGTACGAAGAAGATGGGATTGCCCTTATCGCCAGTTCCGCCAGCGATGCAGATGCAGATCCAGATGCAGATAAAGATGTTTATAGGAATGCTGATAACGTCGACATTGCTCATGCCAGTGAATTAACAGGTGCTTTGAGAAAATGTGGTGGAAGTGGAAGTGGCATTGGAAGCAACCTAGCGAAGTCACCAGAAAACAGAATTATTATTGGTGCAAAGAATTTCAACAACACATCCACCAGAAGAGGATTCGGTCCTGTTGACGTTGATGATTTCCATCCCTCATCTCCGAATAATGAGAACAATACCGACGGCATCAACTATGGCAACGACCATAGCATCAAAAACGCATCAATCAAGAGAGGCTCTGGACCCGTCGATCTCGACGATTCGCTACCTTCCTCTCTTGCCAGTAGTCCCGCTACATCGAGAGCAGAAAGTCCCTCCAATTACAACATCAACGCCAACGCCAAGGCTCATGTCAACCAGAATAGTGCATGGAACAATGCACGAAACTTGGAATGTTTGCAGCAAGACACAATTCACAGAAGCGTCACAAGGAAGATTGGATCAGCTATTGACGGAAGTCCCAATGAGTTTGCGGGAAAGAACGAGTTAGCCCCTTACCACAACCGAATGGATAACAACGCCGACGACGAGGATGAAATTGATGAAACAACGGATAATCCACTCATCAGTTGTCCAGAAAATACTGAAGCGCATGCGGAAGAGGAACTAGTGACAATAGAAGAAACTCAGGGGCTCGGAGAGCATAGCATAGAATTCGACACAAACACCCAGCAAAGCTTGAACTCAAATCGCGACTCCCCTGTACTCTATGATCAAGATATCATCAATGAAATATCACGCAGGGATGATAATGCTGCCACTTCTGACGACAGCACAATTGATCACAACAGAGGAGACGGCGACGACATGAGCACGCACTCATGGGATCTACTCCGAAGAACCGACTCCCCCATTGATTCTGTGGCGCTCACTGCAATTGCATCCACCGAACACGATGGCTATGACGACGGAGAGAGTGAATCGATTATGGCAATGAGCACTGTGGAAGAAATGGCGGGGAAAAAGCTTATTCAATCCTTATTGGGGAATGGACCCGCGAATCACAGGATCAATCCCCTGGGTGATAGTGTCGAAGACGACGGGAATAAGTACGACGGTGACCATGCCAATGACGCCAATAGGGTAGAGGATTCTACACGCCACACGAACTACAGCCGAGACAGTCAACTTAGTGATTATGATTACTACAAACAGGATTATACAACGATGTTTAGATCGACGAGCAATCGAACAAGGAGCAATACCGCTAGCTCGCAATTGAGTGATGACGATTATTACAAGCAAGATTATTTGATGTTTCGGAAAAGTTCGCATCAATCATCCTCTTCCGCGCAGACTGACGATCACTTAGAATTGTCGGCCCGAGCCCAATCGACACTGTTCCCTCAACGAGAAAATTCGCTACGGCTTTCTTCTGAGGCCCTTAGAGGATTGATTGAACCAGACATGCCAATGCGAATGGACACAGAAAAAAATGCCGAAAACGACGAAGAAGGTGGAGATTATGGTGATTTTTATACCGATGCAGAATTACCGTTGGTGCAAGATGACGATTCCCAAGAGAGACGTCAGCAGATTGAAAACAGAGCATCCTCTGGAGATTTGACTGCGTACCCTTCAAGTGACGTTCGCAAGAAACTCTCGTCAGGCGAGCTGAGAGAGTTGACAGAGCCAGATCAGCCGAAAATGAAGGCCATGCAACCGGAGGGCGACGGCAGCGACGATGAAGGAGATTACAGCAATTTTTATACCGAAGAAGAAATGCCATCCGGAAATGAAGAAGACTTGGACGTCCAAAATTCCAATGTTGTCAGCACTCCATCATCGATTCCTATGCTTCCCGGCGACGACGAATTCCAAGGTTCATTTGATAGCGTGGAAAAGAGGAAGGATGTGGAAAATTTGCCGTACGAAATCACAGGAAGGAACCAAATGCCACCTAATCAACCCATTCAAACACCAATTTCATCTCACAATGATATCACTGACAACCTTGTGGCCGTTGGAATGATGTCTCTCTTTGTTGGAGATGGAAATATTGGAAGAAGCGCCAAAAACCAAAATGTTGTCCCAACAAAAAGTAGTGGTGAGCAACCTTCGCCAGGTGTTTACTCCATTCCTTCGCTAGGAAGTCCTTCACCAATCATGCTTGCTCGACCCGACGATTATAAAGACGCCGATGAAGTGGTGGAACCAACAAAGCTTGAATACGGTGGCATCGAGTCTGAGTCACCACAAGAAATTGTTACTTATGAAGCTGACGATGCATGCTCTCCTCTTGCTGTTATTCCTGCATCAAATATGAATTCCGCATTGAGTGAGAAACCAACCCCCCGCACTAGCGGAAATACCACAGCCGTTGTTCCGACACCGGTCGAACACGTGGAATCCTCATTACGTGGATATCCTTCCGGAATTCAAAAACCAACGGGAGATGAGCAACCCGACTCCACGACAAATATTGCAGTCGGTTCAGTTGATACGCCCGAGAGAGAGTGGGCACCATTTCCTGCATCCAGTCCACGCTATGTTTCGAATATTAAGCGACACAAAAAACCTAAGAGACCAAAGCCATTGGACGAGATTGAAGTGCGAGAAAATGTCAGTTCGGACGATGATTTTGACGATGGCGATGTTGTCCCTAGTCTCAAATTTCAAAGATCAAACGCTTCGGATTCGTTTCTAGATTCTCCTTCTAAGAGCATGGAAGAGTCTTACGCAATATCATCGAATGATCCTCAAATCAACCTGAATGACCCAGATGCGGCAGAAAAACTTTTACGTGAAAACAAACGGCTTCGTGCAAAACGAAAGGAACTTCTGGCGTCGCTCAGCGCAATGGCTATGAAATTTGCTGCGAGCGAGAAGAAGACTGCAATCAAGGTTTCATCTCTTGAGGAAAAGATATCCAGGATGGAAAGCACCCATTCCAATCCAACAGAATCCGAAGTAGAGCCATCTAATGAACCCACCAAAGCATCTTACGTAAACAAATATGACATCGAGACTGTACGCAGGCTTAGCAGTGGAGTTCTGAAGCAGGAGCAGAAATTAGAAGAAAAAGATAAAGTTATTTCGCAGCTGAAACTTCGTTGTCAGGGTCTGAAGAGGAACCTTGCTGATAAAGACGAAGAGTACGAGCAAAATAAGCAACTTTGGAAGGAAGAACGACTATCATTGGAACGAAAGCTGATTGATCAAAGCGCTTACACGCCAGAGCGAAAAAATGTCATGATGTTCAAGAGAGAACTCCTTTCGTCGAGATTGGATTACAGCAGGCTAAAAAGGGATCTTGAAAATGCTCTGGACGATGTGACTAGTTTGACAACTGCTCTCGAAAATAACAACAAAATGAATGAATCGATTCTTCGAGAGCTGGAAGAACTTCGTAGTTGGAAAGTGAATCATTTGAAGTGTCATCCCGAGTTAGAGGTGGCATCAAAGGGTCAACAAGAGAGTGACAGAGTAATTTTGCCAACTAAACAAGTAGAGCCTCAACCAAATGACTCCGCTAATGACTCTATCATAGATCCCCCTTCGCTTTCTCGTGCAATTTCTTTGGAAACTTCAACAAATGACCAGAAGTTCGCTTCCATCAGTGTTGATTCTCTTCGCCCAATAGATTCAGTATTGACTAGTTCCGACGGAGGACAGTCTCAGGTCGCTAAGTTGGAAATGAAATTGCAAGAAAAGGATGATGCGTTGGAAACTTTGAAAAATGATTTCGATGCTACAACGAAGAAGGTTGCATCACTCGAGTTCGAACTTGAGTCGAGTCGCAACGAGGTTGAGCAGCTCTTCAAATCAATGCATCCGGAGCGACAATTGCCTCCTGATGCCACAACAGATTCAAACTATGTTGAAAAGGACTGTTCTGTTATCACTTCAGTGGCTGAAAACGATGGCGATGTTTCTGCAAATAAAAGTGATCCAGAAACCGTGGCTGAACATGAGTTGGAAGCAAACCAAGATGTCATCGACAAACTGAACGCAGATTTGGCAGCGAGTAGACGCGAAATATCAGAACTGAAGAAAATATTAGAATCGTCACGGAACATTGATGGTTCCGCCGAAATATGTGATCCGAGCAGGACGGAGAGCCCACTCAACTCTAGCGACGTAACAACTGAAAGCAACGTTATTATCAAATCGAATGAAGTTGAAACCAGTGAACCCTCAATCGGAAGTTCTGGTGCCGTGGATACTGACGAGCCCAGTCTTAGACATGATAAGAAAACTTTGGATTTTACTGATTCAGATTCTGCCTTGATCCAAGCCACAAAAGAAGTAAATCCTGGTTTTGTGCAGTCTCTCCAAGATAAAATTGCTCATCTTGAGAGAAAAATTGCCGCGTATGAAAAAACCGGGGACGAGAACGATAAAGATACCAAGACAGATGTAAACGTGAAGTCGCCAGATGCATCCGTCACGTCCCCATCGAAAGATTCTATTTCTTCTGCAAACATCGAACCAGTCAGTCCACGCGGAGACGGAATGAGGCTCATTGCTGCTAATCGCTTCTTAAACTTGAGACGTGGATGGAATAGCATTTCAGGGCCCAAGGCAACTTACACTTACGACCCATCTAATCCACCATCTCAACAAGAATTTGAAGCCATGCTGAAAGAGAGAGATTCGAAGGCAGCGTCTCTAGAAGTCACGATCCAAACATATACAAATGCGATGGATCAAATGAGAGCAGATATAGAAAAGATTAAAGCGGACAAAGCGTCTTCTGAAAAACAATTCAGTGAACAAATACGAACCCTAACGGAGGAGAACGAAACGCTGTCATTGCAAGTAGTTGGATTTGAGAAGGCATTCATGGCACTTAACGAAGAGCGCAATCTAGTGGAAACAATGGAAAGTTCCGAACATGCCGAGGAATCTGAAAGTGAGGCTGAAAACGACGAAGCGGCCGACGATGCTTCTAGCACAGTCGTTGAAGAAGAAGTAGATTTTAAAGCAAAGAACGAGGAACTACAAAAGAAATTAGACGAATTGGAATCCAACCGATCAAGTCAAGAAGAACAAATTGAGTTACTAAGAGGAGAGTTAATAAAGTTACGGGTTTCTTTTGAGCAGGAAAAGGACGCAGCTATCGAAGAGCTGAAGAGTGAAAATGAAATAATTAAAATTCAAAGAGAGGCGTTAGAGAACCAGCTCGTTGAAATAAATAATTCCGCTGGTTTGTTGCGCCAAAATTTGGCAACCCAATCATCGTCGCCGCGAAAACTACCCGCTTTATCTGGAACTGAAAGTGAAGACAGAGATGAAGGTCCAGCCTCTCGCGACGATGGTGCTGTCGGCAACGACCCTATTCTTGTGGCTCAAGTCTGCATGCTAGAAAATGCTAATGCAGTACTTGAGAAAACTGTCAATTCGTTGAGGTCTGAAATGCAGGAAAAATTGGCGCCTTTGAGAGAAAAGATTGCTCAATTGGAACAGGATAAAAGATTTTTCGAAGAGGAAATGCAAACGAAACTTGAATGCCGTGAAATGACAATAGCCAACTTGGAAGCTTCTTTAAAACAAGCTACCTCGTCTCGCTTGAATGCACCGAAGAAGAAAAAGAAACCCAAAAAATCGAGCCAACAACATCCAACTTCTTCTGATTCTGGCTTACAAAACCAAGGATCTCTCGAACAATCAGCCACTACGGATTTCAACTAATTTGAGCAGATCATCAGCGTTGAGTTACTTTGTCACTGAAATTACAATCTTCCATTTCCTATGTCGGTTTTTGTCCGTTACTTCGAATAAATATCGTGCACACTTTAACCATGTCTTAGTCATAATCATTGCTTTTATTATTGTCTCTGTTTCAAACAATAAAATATTGAAATTATCCATCGCCTGCTGACATGTTTTTTCTTGATCATCATTTTGGATTATACTTATTCATTTTGTCTTGACTAAGCACTCTGGTGGAAACGACGAACTAGACAAGCAACAAAAGAGCAACGTCTAGACAAAAACAAATGATTCGAATCAGTGTCTATTTAGATTACGAACTGCTCATTAGATAGATACCGTGTGGTTGAGGGTAAAGCGAGCAAGACTAGGAGCAAGAGCACGATCGGTGTCTATTTTGATACGTCGTTCTAGAGCATCCAACAAAGGGAGTTCCCTTCTTTAGAGAGATTGTGGTCTTTCTCAATTCTCCAGCATCCAAAAGCACAGCAGAGAGAAACCAGCGGGTTTAGCATGCTCTGATTCGAGATTGACAATGTGTACAATGCTGCTGCTTAATATGTCTTGACGTTTTCCCAATACAATCCTCTCTTATCACAAAAAAATCCACGAATGCAGGTATTCCAAACCACAACTGCAAATTGTAGACTCTAGGATCGACGCTATCTTGACCCTTTTGTAGTAACTGTTAATTTCTAGTTGCAGTTCTTCTTACCCTGACGACAATCTGTTGAAATGCACTCCTCTCGGAGGCGATTTCTGTATCATATCATGAGAGCGTACAATTGTGGAACATGAAAGAGGCATTGCAATAATCATTTTCTGGCAGTAATAGTCATAGAAATTGATTTTATGTTGCTAGAGGGTTAGCTGGTAACAATAAATGTTCGTCAATAATGTTCTTGTTACCTCTGAAAATGAACTGCTGAGAAATCCGCGGAGATTAGGAGAGAGATCATGGATTTTCATACTTGGGAAAAAGTTATCATTAGCTAATGTCTTGCATTAGGATGTGTATCGAGCCTCGGCTTAGCATGTTTTCGATTTTCTGATTCAACTTCGATGGAGTTGCAAATCATTTTTTTAACCTCCTAGGATACAATATTAATTTTGTATCATCCAAATGCAATGAGTAGGCGTATCAAAACACCCGATTAATCATTTTATCGATATGAAGGATAACCTCACAACATAAATACAAATCATGTGAATTTTGTTGTCGAGGAAGTGATGTCGTTAAGATTGTTGCGAACCTTATCGTAAAAAAAATTTTCGCATTTCGTCTCCGAAGAATGAAGAATTCACGGTGACACTGAAGAGGACGGATAACTTACGACTACGCAACCAGAGGAAATCGCCTGCTTCAAAATAGCGCATTCTTCACAGATATCTTCTAAGAATTTACGATGACACCAAAGAGGAGGGAAAATTTATGACCCCTCAGCCAGAGGAAATCGACTTATTCAAAATAGCGCATTGTCACAGATAATGTTGATAACTTTAAAACATTTGATTCTAAGCAGTCATAATTCAGCTGCCATCCACGATTATCTGCTACACATCGCAGTAACTTTCTCGTGAACAATTATATGATAAGTTTGCAATTCCCTCACAAATATGACTTCCCCTCAAGAAAAGGATACATCTGAAAACCATAACAGGCTGCCAACCCCTAACCTCCTCCAAGTTTATTGTATTCATCCACACAACAACCAATAACTGTTCTGAACTTAATCAATGTATTATTCGGCATGGCCATCCAACTCAAAATCACCCTTTTGCAATCTCTTCTGCTTCTCGACCTCCTCTGGTTCGAATCCAGTGTAAATGATGTAGAAAAGTGCTAAGAGGGGTGACATGGCAAATAATAACTGGAGGTTTTGATGAAGATGAATCATTTATTTGTTGATTGAAAATATTATGAATACATGTGGGTGAAGAAATGCGTCGATTTGGGTTGGGGGGTTGACATTGATGCAGCGTTGGTTAATTTTCGATTGAAAGTATAAAGTATAAAGAACTTGAATTTTAGCGAGAGAGGATACAAGACGAAGAATAAACGAAACAACGGCTCAATCGCCAATTAAATCTCCTCCCGCCATCCGATTGCATCACCAACGCTCAAGGTGACAGTCCACAGAAGAGGAACGGACAGCCGAAATAGAGGAAACCCCGAGTGAAAAGTGTGATGCGGCAAACAGTAATGGCGGCCTCACCTTCAAGGCATTCACGGCCATTTGTACGGGGGTGAGAGTTTCTTCGACAGAGGGCATCGTTATGAATTGGGTTTATTTAGAAGGAGGGTATTCAAAAATTTCAGAACAGAAGAAAGATGGAAATGATTAGAGGAAATACGAAAAAAGAAATATGGTGATATAATAATAGCTGGATGAGGAATGGGAGGAAAAATACTACCTTGCCTTGTATGGTGTGGAAGCTGTTTGATTAAGAGGATATTGAATTGAACGGTAGGGGTAGGTAATCTAAGAAAAAGAGGTATCGTACCTAAAGGCGAGTGATGAAATAATCTGTGGACCTCGTCGATCTGGAGGGTAGAAAAATCACGGTAGACGTAGGACCAAGTAGAAGTGATGACGTCACAGCTCCAACGGCGTATTCAGTGAATTCGGAAACTAATGTGCAGCCGTTAAGCAAAATACTAGAAGAAAATGGACGAGGATGGAACGGATATGAAACAATTACGAAGCTTCGCAGCTATCATCACCACCACAGATAACAATTTCGCCTATATGCACTACACCCCTAGCGTTTTTTTATCCCCTAGACAAAGATAATCATGAATAAACAGCTCGGTCTGTCTTCATTTGTTCTAAGCTTCCTTTTCGCGTTATTCTCGCCCATACAGGCATTTCGTCTTGACATTCCGCGTCACCCCATTCGACGAGTCCGAAATACTCTTCAGAAATCATACAATTCCATTTCCACTGCTCAAAAAATATCAATACCTGCACCTTCAGTTACACTTAAATCCACATCTAATGACGAGAATAACGAAACCAAAAAACTCCTTGAGAAAGCACAACAGCTCCGAGAAGAAGTTTCCTCGTTAGAGTCCTTCAAAGCGCAGGCTCAAGAACGTCTCGAAAAGAAGCAAGAGGCCGAACGACAGAGGGACTTGGAAGAGCAAAAGCGGAAAGAGGAGATACGCATGAGATACAGTGCTGTGGTGCCAATATTAAAAGATATGGGCGAGGAGGAAATGGAGAGAGTGGATTTTCCTCCGAGGATTGCTGGTGGTGAGTTTCAGCGAGTATGCTTCTAGAGAAATATTCGGGATAAATTTGTGTTTCATGCGTCTTCGTGAGTTTGTCAACTTTGATGGAAAATCTTTTCAAAAGATTCCATTTTCGTTGAATTTCTTGTTAAAGCTGGATCAATGGATCTCTTCTCGAGATATTCTCATTCTTCCTTTTTATTTCGGTCACTACTCAATTGTTCTACACAACAACACACGCATGATTGAAATTGGAATCAAACACGACAATGATGTGCTTGATTCGAAAACAACCGGAATTGTGAAACAATGAATTGATCATTGAATTTGCCTCGTTCCAAAACACACACAACAATAAGGGAAATCAAGGATTCTGACAGTCCAATCCCCGTTACCCCTCGGCATACTCCTTGGTTCTACCAACAAAGAAACCTTAGACAATATCAACCCCATGACCTCAACCATCACGACCATAGACGAAATAACACCAACCTCCAATGCCTACATTGCCGGAGCCCGTCAAAATGACATAGTTCGCGCCGTCACGGCCTGCCAAATCACTATGACAACTCCAACGTGGCAACTTCTCGCTGGGGGGATCGGACAGCCAAAAACGAAGAGGTTTATTTATGGTGTAGACGGGAGGCCTTTAGAGGAGGTCATGGATGCGGTGGGGAGTAATCGGATGGATGTGGAAGGGAGGGACGTTTGGTTGGTCTTGGAAAGGGTTGATGGGGTGGAGGAGACAGAATAGAAACGGGAGTGAATTATTGGAAACAAAATTGAATATTGAATACCTCTCCCTCTTTGTACCATAGTATTTGATTGCTTTTGAAAATTTCAACGATTTATTCAGTAGATTCAGGGACAAAAATAAATTAGTGATGATCCCCTAAGATTAGACTTGTGATGATAACCCTTTTATTACACCTAGATATTAATTGAAAGTAATTCAAGAAATGATTTAATGAGAGATAACATTATTGTAGGAAAAAAAATGGCGTCATTGAAATGTATCTTGATATATCGTACTTGCTTGTAGACCGTGTACAAGTGCTGCTGGATTTTAGTACAATTCACAATAATATTTTATCATTCGGGAGGATTGGGGAAAATGGCGAAATCGATGACGTAGGTATTTTTTCGTACGTGTTTTGTAGTAAGATGGTATTATTCTCTTTTGAAATATTATGTGACGAGGAGTTGTCGCTCATCATTATTAACTCATGCATTTACAAAAAGTTAACGGAAAAACAATCTTTCAATTTAGTTTTTAAGAAATTGCAAAATAAAGAATTCTTGTTGAATATCTTTTTCCTTCAGTGTGATTAATGGACAATATTTTTGAAATAGAATTTTGAATACAAATTACATTTCTCTAACACCCTAACCAAAGTGCAAAAACATTGGTGTAAGTATAATAGTAAATTACATACATGCCGCCACGCCACAAAAACATTCAGCCGGCGTTTCTCTTCTCCTTGCGGAGGACAAGTCCCTGAACGGAAACAACTGCTGTAATCAAACCCACGAACGCTGCGAAGTTATTTGTTCATATATTTTTGTTAAGTACTCAAGAACGACGACATTTCTCCTAATTGACTGATAAGGACGACAGGCACCGTACATCGTATAAACTGTCAATCACGAATCGAATATCATAGGAGATCTATCTCATCGGAGTCATGAAGTCAATTAAAACTGTAACCGTCGTCGTCACCTTCCTGGCCGTCTCATTGGTGTCGGCTTTCACTTCCCCTTCATGGATCTCTCATCAACGCCAAATTTCCAGAGATAGCACCGTTCGAAGCTCCATGGTTGGAAAGCGAATCAAGCCTGCGAAGTCCAAAGAAGAAGACATCGAACTAACTCGTGCTCTTATTATGAAGCACATGGGACCAAGTGCACCGATCACTGTCATAGATTCAGCTGCAGAAAAGGGAATTGGAAATTTAATTTCGGAAGAAGTTTCTAGTGGCGACAACCTTGATGGACCCGATGCATTTGGTAAGATTAAGGATATTGGGAGAAAAATTAAGAGAAAGATTCAAGGTAATGCCGGAAAGTAGATGCTGAGTTGGAAGAACGGAGTCCTATAATATGTGTTGAAAGATATGAAGTGATTTTGTGTTGGAGCGCCGTGATGATTTTGATCGAAGAATTAGTTTTTCTCCAGTAGACTGTTTCTTCTCTGGTTTTTGAAGTCTGTTATCAGTCACTCCCTTTTTACGTAACAACATATTATCATTTTAATTACCAAATGTGCACGGCACTTCTACGAGCATGTCAGTCACGAAAATCACTTCTTTATGAGTCTCTTTTGTGATTGATCTGTTTTGTCAGATGTTGTTGTGATCTATCTTTTATTTAGGAGCAGATATTTCAGCTCAACAGAATTTAATTTTGACAAATTCGATGTGCACTGTAAGAAATTATCGTTTCACTCGTCGCTTTTCTTCGTTGACTATTATTCTCTAAGTTTTTCATTATCAATATCTAGATTTCGATCTTATATTGCATCGCGTCAAATTTTCGTCCTGTCCCATATACTTTTATCAACGATCAATTTCCATCACTCTATTTTTTACTAAAAATTCTTCTACAGGTCATTTCTATTGACGTGCACTGCAGCATGATCTATTATTTCGTTTTAAATGAAACTTAATTTCCCCAAGAGAAATCAGAATTTCTTTCTCCATACTATCGACACCCCCCGTATCCTCCCAACATAAGTTAGAACTGAAAAAAATGATAACCGTATGACAATAGGAAATACCTTTTCCTTAGAGCTCTTCGATTCCAAACACACTCTTACTACATGTGAACAATAATGAAGAGTTACTTTGAAAACAATCCACATTGAACGCAGTTTTTGAGATTATTCAAGAATATATTTTGTGATTTCGAGTTGTAATTCTTCTTATTTCCGCCTCGATCAATGATTCTCTCAACCATCAGGAATATATATATTATATTTCTCCGCAATGCCTAATGAAAAAAAAATCATTTGAAAGCCTGCTGAATCATTGACTTGCAAAATATTTATTAATTATAAACGCCCTACTTCCTCGCCAGAAACTTCAGGCAATCCTGTATATCAAATGGTACCCCGAATCAGTGCTCACGATTCCCGACATCTGTCCTACAGCCAATCCAAAACTCGCGTCTTCAAACGGTTTTTGCATCATTCCCCTACCGAAAAATCCCAAGTCTGTAAGGAGCAGATAACAGTGAAATGAGACGAATGGGGCGATTGAAAAAATGGGTTGTCAATTAAGATCATAATTTTCAAAGGGGGCACGAGACAATGTACAAATATTAACGAATGTGACGATTGCAGAAAATTACCCTCAAAAATCCCGTCGTTCAAACAAAATAATACGCCTACCTCCATTATTTCGATACGAAGAGCAGTCAGATCTTTCCGCCGCATATTTCGGAAACGCCACATGAATGCCCTCGCTTTGAATTCGAGCTTCGTACGATTGTAATTCGGCCAGAGCTTGTTCGGGTGAAAGAGATACTTGCTTGTTGGTCCTGCGCGAGACGGGGTTACGGGACCCGGTGTGTTTGATTAGAAGGTGTGCGGTGCGAACTTGAACTTCGGGCATGTTGCTGATTGCATTTCAAAATTGGGATCTAAAAAATATGGAGTATGTCATTTGGCAGCTCTTTCAAATGAGAGAGAGAAGGTGGTAGTGATCATTTTTACGGGTTTAGTCTAAGTGTAACAAAACCCTGTTTTTGCATAAATTGGAGTAGTTTCCTGCCGGGCACAATGTTTCAGAAATCATTATCATGAATTAGTGTTATTTATACAAAGAAATGGATATATATATATTGATTCCCTTACAATTCTTGTGCAGTAGATCCTATCCCCTTTTTGAAGCCAAGACAACATTCAATTTCCTCACATCTCACATCATCTTTTTAACCTCAAATATAGTCTGACCAATCCCACAATGAATTGGACAGCACCATATAACTTACCCACAAATCTTACAAAAACATCACTTCACAACTATATCTTCCTTCCTCTTCCACCATGTCAATTAAAAAGACCATTCCTAAACTGCTGCAAAAATCAAAGTTGAGGACTCCAAACTAACAATGGTAAAATGTTTGCATGGCACTGTCCTCTACACCAAAGAATAGCATTCAGACAATTGGCCATTTGTTGCCACTGCTATTGCTCCCAATTATTTTCCATCAGTCATAACAGCCGATGAAAATGCCACCACTGTGTCCAATTTGATTCTCCTGCAGCATGCTCACTCAATCAATCTGAAACATGGTTGCTGCTTCAACGTTGATTCCCCTCCTTGACTCACAGATCCTCCAGAATTTTCTTCATTCTCTCAATCCACCATATCAACAAATACTTCCAAGACATCAGGGAAATTCTGTGATAAGCTGGACAATTTCAAGTGGCCATGATGGTTTGTCGTTGCCCAAATAGTGCAATCCTTGAATAATTGGAATTGGAAACTGGATATCAAGCACTCATTTTATCATGTTAAAAGAAAAGGATCTTAAAAAGAGAATTGTTTGTGGCTATGGAAATCTGAAATAAAAGAAGAAGATGCAATGTGCATGTTATTTTCTTTCAAAACATTAGTTCCATATTCCATCAAAAATCTCCCTAAAATGAGGAAGTTACCCCGTTATCAAATCAATTTCCATTTCTATGAAGCTGCATTACCTTGTGGCCTAATTGCAGAATGTTGAATTTGATTGATACACTTTCAAAAGCAGCAACAGAATCTTGGGGTCATTCTATTTTCCTTTTTTTCTGTCTATGTGATTTCTCAATGTTGAA
This sequence comes from Conticribra weissflogii, assembly GCA_036940025.1. NCBI lineage: Eukaryota > Bacillariophyta > Thalassiosirophyceae > Thalassiosirales > Thalassiosiraceae > Conticribra > Conticribra weissflogii. Next base: position 16,821 of record JALLPE010000302.1, read on the forward strand.
ATTTTGTTTATTCATATTGGTTTGGTAAGAAAGAGCAGGTGTTGGTGATAATAATGGATAGTGAGCTAGATATTCCACTTGTTAAAAGGAGCTGTTTTGTTCCTGTTGTATGATTGGATAACCAATTTTTTAGTTGTATCTTGGCTGGTTGAGCAGCACCATCTAATGTTTTGGATTGGATGGCTTTACTTTATCTATCACCATGTCTACTCATTTGGGAATATATAATTGGATGGCAGTTTGTTTCCATCCATGAGTGCATCATTGTGGGGGCTATTGGAATTTGGATGTGTAATTTTGGACAAATGCAAAATCATTAATCAACTACAACTGATGATCAGATAATATGTCTATGTTTTTACATTGCTATGCTCAAAAATCCAAGGGATTACCCCTATGTTTGGATTGATCTGGGTGATCAAAAGTACTCACAGTGTAGCAGAGACCACCATATGATTATGATTGTTCTGATGAAGATGAGTTGGACTACCATCGAACCTTTGAAAATATATTGGGTGCTCAAACAATAGGCTCACACAGTGTAAAAGAATATCAACATGTGATGATGCTGGATTCAGTGCTGTTCCAGGCATTCTAAATGGATGGTACCCACCATTCAACCAAGATGAAATTCAATACATCCCAGCAACAAATGATGTGCTGCTAATCTGGGTTGATTTTAACAAGCCAAGCAAATGGCCACCATTCTCATACCAACTGAAATATACAGGGGATAAAAGCAATATAAATATGAGGGTATTTTATGCCTGATAGCGCAATTGTGCTTCCTATGAATCAAGTAGCAGGCAAATGAATGGTTAGTTTGCATTGTTTTTACAGTAGATGATCTGCATACAATACTTTGAAAGAGCATTCATACTGGCACAAAAGAGAATAATATTTCCTGGCAACTTAGAAGGGAAAGTTCTTGAAAACATTGGCCTGACAATCCAGTGAATGAAAGCATGTAATGTTTTGCTCTTCTTGTAGCTGTGTCCCCCCATTAATAATCCAGAGTGATCTGGGTCAACAAAAGACTACCATTTTTTGGCTATGAGTCAATGGACTATCATATATGCAGTTGGTCTAGAGTCTGCCTTGGGCGGCTAATATGACCACAAACATTAGAATATATTGTAAGATGAACTTGTGAAATGATTTGGTTGACATTTATGAGATCAAGCTGGTACAATTCCAAAGGATTATTTCACACCAGATTGTTACAAGGTAATGTCAATCACATTGAACTCATAATTCAAACAATGTCTTTTTTGCATTGGAAGCAAATGGAAGTCAGTTCTGAAACTAAATTTCAATTTAAGCACTACTATAAGAGGAAGCAAATACTGTGATCCAAGTGATGATTATAATTACAAGTGAATTTGTTCAAACATGATTCAGATTATCAAAAATTTTGATGATGAAGCTTGTGTGGATGAGACAACTTGGGCGTTTATGTTGTTTGGTGGTCTAACAACTGGCTGTGTGTACAAAAAGCTGGGCATGAGCAAAGGAGACAAAACATTGATGTTATGATGCTGCTGTCCAATAGGTTATTTTCATGGTCACACATCAGCATTGACAAATGTAGATCTGTAAGAACAGGGAAAGCTCTGTAAATTATTGCAAAGGGTTAAGGAATAAACAGTTGATAAGTCCTCTGATGATGTTTTCTTTGAAGCAAAGGCATGCACAAAAATTACACTGCAGTTTTCATCCTTGACTAATGCCAAAACCATTTCTCTGAATTCAATAAACAAAATAGGAATCACCTGCACCATAGATAGAGACCAGATATAAAACAATCAAAAAGAAATACTTTCATTGCCAAGCTAAATAAGATATAATGAAAGATATACAAAGCAACAAGATTTAAGAATACTTTTGACAAAGTCCCATCAACTAAAATTACTAAGGGATATAATCACATCATAATATCCTCTCAATTCACTGGAATAACAAATATAACATTTCTGAATGCTTGGAAAAAATAATCAATTCTTTATCAGAATGAGCAAGGTGCAAGGCCAGTATAAAAAATAGTATGGGCACATGAGAACATTCCACCTTGGCAGACCTTCCTTCCAATATACTTGGAAATCGATGCAGTTGATCATTTATTGACACACTGTTCGATGAATATTCTCTGTGGAAAGTTCTTTTATTCTCCCATGATTCATGCCTTTGCAACTGTAGTTATTGCAGCATATGACATCTATAATGAGTGTCCACAGTGTGGCTTGGATCCTGACTGGAAAGTAAGTAGGACAGATTGAGATCGGAAGAGCACA
>JALLPE010000303.1:0-14085 GCA_036940025.1 Conticribra weissflogii
TACATTCAACTGCGCCTACAGCAACCTTGGGGGCCATTGAAAGATTCCACAAGGATGGAGGGATGGATAGTTCCACTGATTCTTTGCCTGGTACACATCAGAGCATAAATTAAACTTTCCGCTTTGAAAAATTTTCAGGGAACAAAAATGATTGTGATACTAATGCATACTTCAATCACTCACAGTAAAGTACTTTGTTGTTACAACATACAATGTTGTTAACAATCTCTTGTCACGGGATGAAAGTTTGTCATGCTGCATCATTTTGACATTGTGTAATCTAATGCATCTGATGACACTTGTTACTTTTCCTTCTCTCTGCAATTTCTGAATAAAATGCTCATTGTGTCTTCTGTACAAAGCAACAAGAAATAAATATTTCTGTCCACAAGGGTTCACGGCTGTTTTGAAATTGTTGGAAGAGGGGAGCAAGGACTTCATGAATTTTACCATTAATGATAGGTTAAACAAGAGATATCTTCAAGGCGATTCTAACAAATCAACAAATTTAAGGGTAGTGATGATTTTGCACTTGATCCTGCCAAAATGATTGAAGATTGCATTTATTTAATATTGAATTGATTTATGTTCATGGGTATACAAGAAACAGTCTCCATAACCTATCCACTTGCAATGTGACTTACTTCCAGTGGATTTTTGAACATGATATTTTGACCAGATCCATTGTACAAGTGGGGATGCTGGGCATTTTCTGTATAAATTTGAACTCCATAGGGATATTGCCATCATAGAATCCATCCAGATTCATGAAATCAGGTTGATATAAACTGTTCTATCCACAAACTTCAATTTGATCATTGAAGTATGTGTCCTAGTTTTTATTCGCAAAAGTTTTCTTATGTCACTGCCTTCTATCATGTTCTCCCCTATCATTTTGAATTAAAAATTAAATTCATTGTGTTTGATCTCTAGTGTTGATTGGCATTGTCTAAGTTGCTGAACCCACTCTCTTGATATTCTGGGTGAGACCAGATAATAACAGCTTCTTATGGATTGTCTTCATCAATATTTGTCTGAGGAGAGAACATTTGTTTTTGGAAAACGTTTCTTTTGATCTTTGACAATAATAGCCTGGATTACAAAACACTCCTATTAAGCTTTCCATCTGGATATATTACATCAAACTGCTCTTGCGCTGACATGAGGATTTCTTTCATTTTACAATTTACAATTGGAACCTCAATCTTGTAAGCAACCCCTAGGAATTGAACCCCATCATTAGGTATTGCTATCATAGTGACTGCATTTCTGACATTCTTCATAAAGCATGAATAGATATATTCATGTCTTCCTTAACATTGCTGTGATTTTTACTTCTCTTGCTCTTGTTCCAATGGCTCTGAATGTTCTCATTTCTCTTGTTCTCCTGCTGTAGTTACTAGTTGCAATCAAGTTTGTGGGATCCTTTCAAATAGTCATATTTTTCAAATCATCTTTTCTCTTCTTTCTGGAGGAGACATAAGTGAATTTGAATGACTGGAGATTTCACTCCTTTTGAAGCTTTGCTGAGAAAGAAGACCACTTGACATGTTCAAAACACCCATGAATGTTTGCAGTGGATTCGTTAGCAGATACTTTATGAAGAAACTGAAATGAGACAGTGTCTTGTGTCAATTTATGCATTGGTAATACATAATTCTGATGATATGAAAAATTCTGTAAAATTTTTGATTTGGTTATGCCACTTCAATGATGTTGCATCAGTATATTAGTTTTGTATTTTTGAAAATGGGTTACTTCCTTTTCTTGTAATTGTTCTGATTCAGAAAGAGTCAGTTGGGCACCTTATTTATTGGTTCCAATGGGACATCTCATTTAGATTGGGACATCTCATTTTGATGTCACACACTTTGGATCATTTTGTATTTGGTATTAAAGCATCTACATTGAATTTTGACAAATTAGACATGCTGTTATTGGGTTGGATTTTGGGAGGACAATGGTGTTGTTGGTATGTACTCAATCATTGTCATCAGATTCATTGGTTAGTATTTGATTCCCTTGAATAATATGTGTTTTAAACATAATTATGAACCAATCTTATACAAATGTTGGAGTTTGGTACTTCTTTTCCATCAATTAACATTAGAACAAATGCATTTGGTTTGTCCCCAGCAGATATGGATGCATCTTTTTCAAACCAAGTTTCATGACAAAGATATTGTTGAGTCACTAGAATTTGAATAATTTAGCTCAAATGAATGGTGTGTAAGAAGAATAAACATTTTTAGTCTCCATCAAGATTATCAAACCATATCGACAAAATCATTGTCATTATATTGTCATTATTCTCCTTCCTGGTGATTTTTGCCATGATGAAGTTACAACAATCAGCAATATCTTTTACAAATTTCAGAAAGTCCAAGCTCAATAATACATATCACATGTACACTTCCACCATCACTCTGTACCATGCTACACCAATGAGTAAGTCTATTCTTTGCTGCAAAATAACTCAGCCTGAAAAAACCAACTATTAATTGTATTGATTAAAGTTGAGATGATTGTTTTTTTTTTAATTATGATTGAATCATACAAATTCAGAGTGATGATACTTAGGGAAAAATTCATTAGAAGAAGAAGTTACTTTCATAAACTGATTGTTTAAGTCTGCACAAATAATAACATATTTCCAACTGTGAGCATGTTAAGAGGAAGAATGAGTCGATGAAATGCTATCCAAAAACAATGGAAGTGGTGGAGAATACTATAATACATAGTACTTCTGATATTCCATTGTCGACCAATTTGTTATTCTGTCATTGAAGAATGATAAGATAATATAGAGAATTCAAAACGTATTCTATCAAGTTGATAACAAGTTGATGCTCAAAAATGTAAATAATTTGACACTTTTCACAATATTAAATGCAGCCTTGTGCTGAATTGCGGTGTGACGGATTATTCGACAACATTACTGATTCACATGCATTCGTATTGTGATAACTCCTACAACAAAAGTTTATTCATGGTCGATAACGAGGTCTCAGTGGGCGTGGTGGACCCATGTCGTCAACGCCACCACTTCCCATGCGCCGAAAAGGCGGTCTCCATCCATCCAAACTATGTCCGATCGAGTCGTCATCTCTTCCCACAGGATTGTCTTGGAAGGCATACTGGCCAACTTCACCTATGAGGCCACCGTTCGTACCACTGCTTCTGCGTCTACTGTAGGCATAATTACGTATATTTGGCATATCGGTAGCATCACCAACTTCTCCTATACTGTTGCGTCTGGTAAACGTGGGTTTGCGAACAAAGGGCGCACCCGAAACAGATTGTTCCGGAGGTTGGTTCATTTGTGGGACATAAGGGTCAAACGGAACTCGATTCCTACGCTCATTTTGACTTGAAGCAGCGGTTGTCGCATTGAAATTGGAGTTTGTTTGTTGTTTCATACTACGTCGCATATTAATTTTTGCCTTAATGGATTCCAGTGAATCTTTTTCTTGCTGCAAAATTTTCGGAGCTAGTTTCACCCCCCCATTGAATGACGACAATATTTGCCCGCCTCTGTTGTTTCCATTTCCTCCGATGCATAATTTCGAACTGGAAATTTGGTCGAACCCAGGAATTTGGTCAGGAGTTACATTCATCGTTTCGAAAATGTGATCAAAGGGTCCAGGAGGGGGTAAACTCCTCGTAAGAGCAATTTTTTCTTTGGCCTCGTCTTCCTCTTTCATAGATTGCAACTGAGATATGTAAGTATTGTCAACTTTTTTCGCTAGTAACTTTCTGTAGGTCGTTGCAGCTTTTGAGAGGTAAATTTGTTTGAATGCCGCAACATCTTCAGTATCGTTTGATTTTGCTGACTTCGATGGCCGCCATCTTGGTTTGTTTTTGATGAATTCAAGCATCTGTGTGTTGGAACCTTCGAGCATAGCAAGCACAGACCGATAAGTCCATATATCTTCCTCGAGGGATTTTACTTGAGACTCCTTTTAATTGCAATTGGTTCGCAAAAACATTGTAAGGATATTGATACGATAAGAAGTAAAGCCAGTAAAGTATTAAACGAAGCGGACTTCCCGAGGTTTCAGGAAATTGAAAATATCATACTCCAACAAACATTCATCTGGTTGACTGGCTTGAATACTCACAGCAAAGGTGTTCGTTTGATGACGATAAGCACAGTCTTGGCACAAAATCGTGCCGTACCCAAGCGAAGCATACACAAGTCGTTCACCATCTTCGTCTCCGCAATCGACGCAGCAATGGTTCCCCGCCAACATTTTCACAATGGGCAAACAGAGACGAGGGAACCCGCGGAACATGGCCGATGCATTACGAGCGCCTCCAGCATCATCGCTATCGCTCTGCCGGCTGTGAAGATCCGTCGCCTCCTGAGATTCCAATTCTGAGCGGCACAGCGATTCTAACTCATCGCCGGCTGTCACAATGCGAGGAAGTCTGATTTTTGATTCAGCAGCACCGCCGAAGCTTCGGGATCCAAGGGTAGAGTTTTCTACGTCGTCGGCGATTGTCATGGTACAATACTTTGATATGGAGATTAATTCTAACTACTATACAAACGAGACCATAGAATTTCTGCTTTCAGTCCATGCTACTGTACTTTTATTTATATATGATGTATGAAGTCTATTGACTTGGATGTTACAATACTGCTCGTCACAGAAGACTGCCATAATATATCAAAGCACTCATTATAATGTGGTACGATACGATATGGAAACCATGATTACATAACATACGTGCACATGGCGGTTTTAGGCAATAGCAAGGGCGGGAGAATCTTTGATCTCGTCGTCGGCAGCGGTGACATTGCAACGTCATGTCCAGCGGTTTGACTCTTTTACGGCAATTCCAAGATCGTCAGAGATCTGTCTCCACTCAGGCCAACGGTCATGGGGGAGATCTACAGAATAATTGTGAGGCTAAGGGGGCCGAGACATCAGAGGATAATTCATCAACGCCGACTGAAGAACCATCTTCGAAAATCCCAGCTGAAACTGCAAACTCAGCGAAAGAAGATCATATCACGATAGAAGTGTGCCTTGGTCCAGACTGTGCCATAGCCGGGGGAGGGGCTGCTCTTCTTGAAATAGAAGATCTGGTTCATGTTTCTGCATCATCCGAGAAGATGATAAACATCGTCTCTGGGGATTGCAGAGATCACTGTTCAGAAGGGCCCAATGTTCGCTTACGTTCTAGTATGAAAGGTATTTGTGATTCAGAGTTTTCCAGATTGAACTGTCCGGATATTTGTCGCAGAATAGTCATGTCCCTGGATTTGTCGAATGAAACAGAAATTACCAACGAATCCGTGGAAGTGTCATCAGTTTCAAAACTCTTGAAACGAAAACAAGATTCTCAGCGATGGCAAACACATAGACTGAAGGCGGCAAAAGATCGGCGGCTGCAGGCTAAGGCGCGGAAAAATGATTCCATAAATTCTTGATCAAATATTTTTGTTAAGTTAATAACAGACGAATTAGAGCATCGAACTTTCGTGTTCTTAACGCAACCGAAGTCTTCGCGAGCATCCGGCTAACGAAAGTATGGCAAATTTTGTCACGCATTATTCTTTTCTTTTTCGAACGGAAATGCAATTTGCGTCCATTCGACATCACGATAATTTCAGCTTTCGCTTACAATCTTAGGATCAATTGATGAACCAAAGAAGTGCCACTCCATTTTGTCAATGTTAACCACACCTTGAATTGAAATAACTAATAGCTTTGTTGCATGTCCCCGATCAAAATCATAATGGACTCGACTTTTGCACTCCAGACCCAGAATCATCGACTTTCACCTCCTTCTTTTCACTTCCCTTTCCCTTCTTCTCTTCGCACGGCCACTCGATGAAAAAGGCATTTTCCACGGTATACATCTGCGCAGTCGTATCAAATGCCATCATATCCCCCCCTCGAATCATATTCCCCGCATCGCAATTCAATGGTGAGTCGGCGTCGGGATCGGAAAGCAATGCCAACACCGCTCGACACGCCGCCTGCAAACCCCATGCAGGGGACCATTCCTTGCGGAGTATGTCTAGGCACACGTCTCCTGTTTTGAAATGAACGTTTGGATGAAAGACCTTTGTTTCGAAGACGATCGTGGGCGGTGCCAGCGGATAGTCTGTTCCGCATCGGATGGAGAGCTTGAAAACTCCTCCTTCGTAGGGTGTATCTGGTCAATGCGATAATGCCGGCCGAGCGAGAATTTTTTCCCAACACAGAGGAAATCAGGCAAAAAGAAAATTATGACGGTGCCCGCAGTTGGCAATTGAATAGGAATTGTTGTGATTTTGATGAAGTTCTGAACTCACCAACGGGGCCTCTAATGAGAGCGGTCCAGTGAAGGAGGGAGGATGACGAAGTAGGGCGGAGGTAAATGTCCGAATCAGTGTCGCCATTCCTGTCGGCTTTTTCTAGGTGTTGCAGTTCCTTGCGGAGGCGCTTGGCGGCACCGAGATTATTTCGCATCATGGCTGGAGCTGTATTATATGAATAATATTTTGTATAATTATCTCGAGTTAGTTGGAAGACTGTAGATAGGACGGAGCAATTGAAATGCACAGGGACATAAAAGTGTAATACGAAAAAAAATAATCACTCATCGAATATCGCGCGACCAAAAGGCAATGTAGTAAAAACTTGGGACATTACATTGAATTAACTCCTACGCCGACATCGTTCAACGTATTCATCATTGCACGAGAAAGTCACTTGCCCCATGCGATAACATCATTATATCATTTCGTCTCATTCCAAAGTGTCTACAATATACCAGTAACAATCGAACATGGCCGACGACGACCGCATACGAGATCGCCGGCGAGAATTCGCGCCGACAGACCGGCCCTCGCCTCCGGCTCTAGATAACGACATTGAAAACAACCACGATATACCTCGTCTTATGGACGACAGCGGCATGCACCGGCATGAAAACTCTCCATTTCATATTTTGTCGCAAACACCCGATTATGTGAAACTGATCGCTACTTCTCTCTTTGTTGCAGCTGCGATTCAGAGGTTCGTCTTCAAGGGGAGGAATTCCACTGGTTCTACAAATTATTCTTGGGGGGTAAATAGCGAAAGTAATTTCGTTGGAACAGCAGCAGCAGTTAGCAGTCGACCCGATGCAGATAGGCAAGCAGCGCGATATAGGAATTATGACAGATTGATACCTAGCAAACCCGATAGGGAGACAAAGGTTACTGATCAAGTGACTGATGATTCTTCGGCATTACCTCACAAATGCAAAGTCCGCCCCATCAACAAGTCTAAGAAGAAAAAATCCAGTGTTGCGAAACGAAACTATGATAAATTGGTTGCTCCTAAAGAACCAGATGGTTCTGGGTGTGAAAAGAGCAACGTTACATCAAAAGACCCAATAGCTGAATCCTCAAACAACAATACTCAAACTCAACTACAAGCGCTCAATACGCCACCGATCCAGCTACACAGCAAAGCATGTCATCCCGGTCTCACGGCGTATTACAACTGGCTATCTACGACCACATCTCTTTATCGAATTTACTCAATACCGTCATATTCCAACGCATCCTTGCGTTCCAACTCTTCCTTGTCCCGAAATGATCCATCCGCCATAGTTTCGGCCCACGTGCATTCGGGGTCGACGTTTCACCCTGCCATTTTGCCCATGCAGCCATCGTCGGAACGAGGGCAAGTTCCGGTGTATCTAGAAGTGACTAACCAAACCTCACATGAATCAATTCACGTCTACTGGGTTGACTACAAAGGAAATGAGATTTTCAAAGGAAGTATAAGCAACAGGGGTGGGATTTGGAATCAGGTGAGATTCATATGGAAATCAGAATTTGAATGATAGTCTTTTGTGAATCTGACCATCACTTTTCGCTCCGACGCGTTGGAAGACGACATATATTGGCCACCCCTGGACATTCCGTGTTGGAACAGATTATAGACAACCCAAAGGGGAAGAATCAGTTTTGTTGAAATACGTTCCATTCAGAATAATCCCCACAGTCGTAGGAGCAGAAACTGCGCAGCAAGGGTCCTACAATGGTCCGATTGTTGGGAGGCAGAAATTTACGATCAAAGATGTGCCCGATGGATTGGTATCACGGGAAGGTTACTCGCCGGTGTGTTGTGTGGAGGATTCAATCATGCCCGAGCCGCCGCTGATTCGTTCTTCAGACTTCGACGCATTTTTAAACGACAACAGCAATAACCCATGGGCCTCGGCAGTGCCCTTTTCACAAACAGAAGTGGCTGAAGCGATCCGATGGTCCTGTCTCCAGATGCAGCGAGAAGATGCGGCGAATCCAGGACGTGGGTTGACATCCGCCAAACGATTATTGCAATATCTTAGAAATATCTGTTTGCATCCAGCGGAACCGAAGTACAGGAAACTGCGGACTGGAAATCGTGTATTTATGGACGCAATTTACAATACTGGTGCACGTGGAGTTTTGCTTGCGCTGGGGTTTGAGGAGCATTTGGGATATTTGGAAATGGGGCCAGGAGAAGGAAAGACACTGAGTTATGATAGGATAAGGGACGTGTCTGACGCCATGGAAATCGTGAGCAATTCGGTGAAGTTGATTGAGAACGGCGATTACACGAATGTTCATGATGGGCGTGATATTCAACCAGAAGGTGCGGATGGTTTTGGACGAGCTGGGTTTGGTCATGCAGACGGGATGACCTTGTGAAGGCACAGCACGGAATACTTCAAATGTCAATTTTGAAATAATGAAATTTTTATTTATTCATGTCCCCATTCTAATCTACTTAACCATCAACTCTTCCAGCATTGGACATTTGACGTAGTCCCCATTCATTTTCTGTAGAGCTTTCAACCGAACTTCGTCACACCACTTGGTCCAAAGAAATCTGGAAAGGAATGCTTTCATATGACACATCATTTGCTCCTATGTGAACCCAATATTGAACCCCCGAAGTTGTGATCAATGCATCACTACTACCTGCCGCATTGCTTCCGCTCCCCAGAAAAGTAGAAACACATGTCAATTCATCGCAGGACCCCCGAAACACATTTACTTCGCATTGGAAATAATTATCTGTGATTACAGTATTCAAACTGAGTATGTAAGCCTTTCCATCACCAGTGAAGCTGTACCATACACCAGACCAACCATTGCCGCAGTTAGTGTCGTCGTCACCAAAGTCCGGTGTTGCACCCTGAAGAAGAGCAAAAGAAAATCATGTTTTTCATTAACAAATTGATATCACAACAGGCATTTTGGCAACAGAAGATGACTATTAAACTCACTGTCAAGTCGTTGCTATCCGTAAAGGATCCTGTCATAGGAATCGATGATTCACAGGAATCGTTGCTAGGGGGTTCCAATTGAGAAACATGAATGTCGAAGTCTCCGTATGCCCAAAATTCAGTGCCACTTAAAAGGAGCCAATAACTTACACCATCGACAGCATGAAAAGAAACCTTGTCTAACCTTCCGAAGTCAGCTTCGCATTTCAAATTGCTGCAAGAGCCACTAAAAAGTGACAGCTGCGAACTCGTGCCGTAGGGTAGATTTGACATTGAAAACGATACGGTTGTAACTTTATTGTTTCCAGCGAACATGTACCAAACGCCGCGGGAATCCAAAGCCCCCCCGCATCGGTCATCGAATAAATCGAAGTCTGGAGTTGCACCGGCAGTGCTTCCACGTTGAGAAAGTGGAAAACTCCTAATTACGGTTGCATTTATGCAACGGTCATTTTGAGGGATTTCAAATTCAGTTACAGAGAAGGAATAATCTCCCGCTGCGGTAAAAAACTCTCCAGAAAGAAGTACGACATACGATTCGTCTTTATCTGCAAGCATTTCGTGCACTGCTACTTCGTTCACATTATAATATCCATCGGCTCCTTTGACATTAGCGACGCATGTAGGATTCGTACAATCTCCAGTGAAGACAGAGAGATCGCTATCTCCACCGCCAACAGAATTGAGCTGATACTCAATTCTCACGATAGCGCCGTGACCCTCGAATCGGTACCTGCGCGCAACAGAAGAAAAAAATCATGAGTGTGAAATTATTAGTCAGCATAGAGGAAATACTGAATACTGACCAAACACCTCGAGAGTACCAGTTTGCAATACATGATGACGATATGACGATGGAAGAAGATTCTTCAAAATCAGGAGTGGCACCAATTGTGGTACTTTGGTCAGAAAATTGTCGATTTGGCTTCGGTAGCAATGATGTTGCTTCTTCGCAAGAGTCATTTTCTGGGACTTTATGTTCTTTCATTCTGAGGTCATACTTCCCAACGGTATTCCAATGCTCTCCTGACAGTAGAATCCAATATATTTCGCCCTTTCCCGCGTGAAACTCATAAGACACAATATCATTCTCGTAGTAATAAGAATCTTCCCCTTCGATGCTATTCCAGCAAATCAAATCGTCGCATGATCCCTTAAAGATGGCCAACTTGCTGTTACCTAGGCCAATGGTGCTCAGCTGATATTCCAGTTTAATCACGGCCCCACGACCTTCCACTTTATACCAAACACCACGAGTGTCAATATTGTCCACACAAGTTTGAGTGTCTGTGCCATCAAAATCAGGGGTAGCGCCAACGAGAGAACCTGACATGATAGAAGATGGAAACTCCTTCAGTTCAATGGCTGATTCGCAGACGTCATTGGATGGGATAGAGTGTTCCGTAACATTAAGTTCGTATTCTCCGACAGTTGCAGTGTTTTCTCCGGCGAGTAAAAAATAATACTCAATGCCTACTTCTGCTAAGAACTCATATATCAAAAGGTCATTAGATGAATAGTAATTGCTTTCTGCTTGGGCATTCCCGATACAAGATCGTAGTCCTTCGTTGCATGCATCAGTAAACACTGACAATGAACTTTTCCCAATCCCTGTTGCAAAAAGCTGGTATTCAATACGCACTACTCGGCGGTCTTGACTCGGAAACTTATACCAAACACCACGAGAGTCCAAGTTCGTACCACAAGTTTCTTCAAGACTGGATTCAAAGTCGGACGTCGCAGCTAATGTAGTCCCTGTACGAGTAGTGGGTAGATCTGCTATCGTAATGGCGTTTTCGCAAAAATCATGTCCCGAATCCAGAAATAGCTGCTAATAATTTGATGAGAGCAGAGGTTTTGGAAGTTTGTGTTAGTGCAATAACTTTGTAGTCATGATAACCACAATTAGGCTAAAGAATCTTACCAGTGACGTGTCGGACGAATCAGCAAGGGTTGGATTCGTCGTAGTGGTATCGATTTCACTAGTGGTACTATCCATTTCAGAAGTGCTAGTGGTAGTGGTAGTAGGGGCTTTAGTAGTTGATGAAGTTTTTGTTGTCGTCGCTACTAAATCGGTGGGATCAAATGAATTGCTCACAGTGCTTGTCTTCGTCGTCGTAGATGGATCATTTGGAATGGTGGTTGTACTGCTTGTACTGCTTGATGTCCTATACAAGAATTCCTCGGAGATAAAAGATGTGTTGATGAATGATTCAGGTGGTACCTCGGCGTTACACCTCGTAAAAGCAAAACAACCTTCGTTCCCTTGCGTACAGTCGCTGGGACCATTAGGGCAAGGAGTGGATTCATCGCAATCAAAATTACCGGAATCTACAGTTTCCCCACAGTAAAAAGTACTCTTCACGTCATCAATATCTGGACCTCCTCCTTGAACGGTAGAGTCCGACAAGAAGACGAAGTTCTTACCACAGTTCGTGAAAGGAATACAGTCTTCTGACATGGGGCATTCTGACTTTGACCCAGATGGGCACGGCGTAGCCGACGAGCAATCCTCGTTCACTGCATTCCAGTTATATCCACAGTAGTAAGTATCAGCTAGCGCGTATGTCGGTGGCATGACTAGAGTCAATGCGTTGGTAATATTGACCTGGTTGTCCGCGGGTTGAACGTGGATATCAATCGGGTTACTACCACTATCCTTTTTGCTGAGAGAAACCACCACACCTGCTATTCCACCAGCTATAATCAAAGGTACTAAAATGATCCAAGCTACAAAGCATTTGTTTTCGTGCCATCGCCTTCCCCGTGTTTTGTTCGATGCTGCTTCGAATTGTTGAGTATGAAGATTCACAATTACTTGTGAATTTTTGTGCTGCTCCGGTTGAATCAGCTCTGCATCATAAACCTGGTGAGCTTCAGCTAACATGTCTTCCTGAGAGCTATCGTCCGACGAAGACTCGTCCTGGGAGAAGCATTCCTCAACGTCACCATTGCACTGAAAGTTGCTTTGTTGCTGTGCTCTCTCTTGGTTACGTTGCTGGCGGTCAAAATGAGTTACAGTAGGTAAGTTTTCCAATGTTGACGAAGAAATGGTTGACATTTCATCGGCAGCAGATGGTACTTCAAGGATGGAGGGTGGATTTTTGGCCTCACTATCAAGCGTGGAATCTGCATATGTGCTTGTCGTACAACATCCTGTCTTCGACTTCGCCTTCTGGATGGAGTCGTCATATTTGATTGAATAAGGTGTTGGCGGTTCGATATCATTGAGGGTGACAGCAATTGGAGTCGCCTTAACGCTAGCAGTGCCGCGGCTGTGGATTAACTTTCCTCCCGTCGCTTTCATTTTCCTCTCGGAATTATCATATTCCATAGTCGCGGGGATAGGTGAAACATCATCTAGACTGCTTGTTCCAAGGTGTGGTTTCCTCGTTTTATGACTCGTGAATTTCCTCTCGCGATCTGCCTTTGACATAGACTTTGCTTTTTCGATAGAATCGTCAAATTCGATCGAATGTGGAGTCGGTGGTGCCTGATCATAGATATCTGTTTCGAGAGTAGTTCGTTTACTGCTGTTGTCGACGTTTGACTTAACTGAAGTAAAGTTCTCCTTGGATTTGTCAACTTGTTTCCCGAAATTTGCTTCGACTTGGCTGTCGTCAAGACCCCAATTGTTCTGATGTTGATTTTTTGATTTCTTCCTTTTATGGGTCTTAGAACTAGAATGGCATTTATTCTTCTCGTCGAAATTTTCGTCTGAGTGTTTGGACGACTCCTCGCAAGGGTATTCTTTCCTTTGGGCTGGCTTTTTGTGAATGGACCGAGAAAAGGTTATCAACTTCTCGTGGTTCACATTACGTTGTAAAATAGACGTAATGTCTGAAGAGCAAAATCAACGATAGGGAATGGTTGGTAAGATTTTGTTCACATATTTGTCCAATGTACATGAGAAAGATTCGCCAGTTGAAAAATTGTACATACCGGTGACACTTTTTCGAGAAACATTTACCCCATTGATGCTCATGATGTGATCACCTTCTTCAAGTGATCCTGCTAAAGGGCTATTGTTGTTTACCATAGATACAATCACACCGCCACTGTGGCTATCGACAAGAATTACTCCCAATTTTCCTGCTGGCGCAGACACATTTAGTAAGCGATCGCCGTAGCCCGTATCAGTTTGGAGAACTTCTGTCATTTTTCCAATCCCAGACAAAATGATTAATTCGTAATAATATGGTAGTAGGTTTTCGAAACGCTCGTTGAGATCTCAATTTTGAATCTGTTGGTTTGTTTGTTGGATTGAAATGAAACTTGTGAGATTCTACAATGTAAGTAATTTCGGCCGGGACGAGAACACTGCAATGTAAATCAGAAACAAACTAGCATCAATTCGGCACTTAGACGGATACTGTTTGTAGTACTATACACACTCTAAAATCTATCTCATCATGATTTGTGTCAGAAGACAAAGGGACTTCTCGTTTCAGCCGACGGTCAGGTAGGGAACCAACAGCCCGCTCGGCTTTTCGTGAATGATGTGATAATTGAATAAGATGGCAGTGCATTAGTTCAAATCAGCATCGGTACCATTGCGGAAAAATAGTATGTTGGATGATAAAGACCAAGACCTTACCACTAACTTACTGTGGGTGATTACGAGTTTTTGATTGCGTGGTAAATCCGAACTGTAAATACGATATTTTTCTTGCAGCCATTTTCTGTGCCCTGAAGCCTTGTGTTCGCAAATATTTTTGAAAGGCATACATAATTAATTAGAAACAAAGAAATTAGTGATGGCAATTTAATAATGGCGAAAAGAAGGATATCGAAATGATTGTAACAGTTGTCAATAGTCGT
>JALLPE010000304.1:0-19096 GCA_036940025.1 Conticribra weissflogii
TTGTCATATGAAGTGACTTGCCCTGACATCTCCTGCACTCTTCCCAAAAATGAATGAAATCTAAATTCTTTTTTGTCCATCCTTGCATTTTTAATTCATTGACTCTAACATCAGCTCCCTTCACATTGATGGGTTGATTAGTGACATTGATGGAGTGAAGACAATTCAAGTGTTAAGTTGGAGGATTTCAATTGGCTGTATTTGATGGCTCTATCATATATGGGTTGAAGATTTGAGTTTTCAGATTATTCAAAGGGAGAGGATTTTTGTAGTGCAGAGCTTGCAAGCAATGGATTGGAGTTGTTGGCCCCATTGGATATGGACAACTTTATTGGCAAGGAATTCAAGTGAGAATGACTGGAATTGTCAACTCCATCAGAGGCAGAGGATTTCAGAGATTATTTTCATTTCTTTTTAATGGGGATGCTGCCAAGCTGTTTGCATTGAGCAGAAGAAATGTGCTTGCCAACTCTGATGTAATCCAATTGAAAGAGGAAGAAAAATATTATTAATGGTATACATAACTGAAAATTGATCATATTACATCCCAGTGCCAATTTGTTTTCATCAAAAGCCTGCCAGATGGAGTCTAGGCCCCTATTTTGTACCCAGTCTCACTTATGTTGAAGTATGTAGTGCAACCAATGGAATCCAAATTGTTTTGCAGTACAAAAAGACCATTCATCACAATAACTGTAATAAAGAATAAAGTCATACTTTTTGAGAAAGAATAAATCCTTGTGAAAAGTAGTGGATTTAATGGTTTTGTAAAGTTGGTAAGAAGAATTTCATATTTGAACAAATAAAGCTAGTGGAAATGAAAAAATTCTTGTCTCAACCTTCCACTTTAGACAAAAGACATACTCTATTAACTTGTTACGGTATTTCTGTAAGCACCAGAAATCAGGCATTCCATTTCAATACCTACTATTTACATGATACAATATATTTTGACATACTGACAAGAATCATACATGTGTGTCCATGATATTGTTCTTGATCATTGTCATTATAACTAGTTGGGAATATTCATGAATTTTAGTTCTAAGTTTAATAAAATGAATGGAACACCCATGTCTTGATTCCTTATTTATCTCCTTATCCGGTAAAAAACTGTATTTAATGTTTTGGCACCCTAATTTTAATATTTTTATTCTATTTACAATCTACCCTAACCCAAGAATTGCATTACTGAAGAAGACAAGGAGGAGGAAGAAGCGAGCCTGCAAGCTTATCCCATTTCACTACCAAGAAGAAGAACAGGAGGTTTTGCTGTGAATTGGAAGCGGTCCAAATTAGGGAAGTTGGATCAATGTAGTAATCCTGCAGATTGGTTATTTGTTGGATGCCATTCTTCCTCTCACATCTCAAGATAACTTGGAGTTGATTGTCAAGATTGATCTAAAAGGCAATAGCAGGACAAAGTTTGATGTTTCCAACTGGACTGCATATACCAACACAAAGGCAAGACTGAGTAGTGCTGGAGAGTATGAGCATTCATTCCCTGGAAGGTGATTGGATATGGAAAATAACAAAGTAAGGAAGTTTTTGAATTCCCAAACTAAAGGGTCAACAAGTTTTTCAATTTGTGGTTTCAATTGAAGAATGCATGGGATCTTGGGATGATGGTCTCTCCATATGAGCAAACATGCTTAATGCAGGGTCAGTTGATCTACACAATGAGGTATCAGAAGAACAAATGTATTTGCAACTGCATTCAGATGGATCAAGGGCAAACTGTGAGCTCATATCATTATTGTTGCTTCTTGCTTTGATCAAAAACCACTCTACAAGATCAGCAATGTTGCAACCAAGGTTGGTTGGAGAGTCATCAATAAGAATATTTACAGTGCAAGTGCAAGTACTCATTGAAAAATTCCATTTCACTTCCTCCAGTTCAACATTTTCAACTACTACAACTTTGAAATGAATGACAATTGAATAGCAGAACATCTGCATCTTGTTTATCATATGATGTCAAGGATCCAAAACACCAAATGGTGGTGGGCTCTTTGGCTGTGATTATTAAAAGAATCGTTGGTTATTGCATACATCGTGTAGTGGTAGCATCATGAAACCCATCAGCTTGATCAAGAATACATCCACTACAAATTCATTGATGCAGTTACCTTGGCATGGCTTGACCCAATCAAATACTGGCCTACTTGCAATGGCATCCACATACAATTGAATGAGAAGAATGACAAGGGATAATGACTTCCTGAACAAATTGAATATTATATGACCTATACTGGCAAGATGTTGGATCCCAACACTGGTATGTTTGCAGTGTCAACAGGAAGAGCTTTGATTCACATGCCACCCAGCTAGTCAAGAGGAAAAGCTTACCAAGTGCAAGCTGCATAAATGCGCAGCAAAGAATATTTCATCTGATTTTGATGCAAGAAAGTCTAAACCTGCAGGAGATAAAGCTAGGGTAAAACATTTCCCAACATGTCATGTTCATTGGAGTATTGATTATATTACCATTTTTCACAGAAAGAAAAATCTCTCTACATCCACGGTCAACTCAGTATGAATAAAAATATATATAGTTGTCTTTGATTGATATTCATTCCATTTGAAATGAATTTGTTGCCATTGAAATCAAACAATGAATGCACTTCTGTGACTGCAATCCACTTTTTTGCAATAACTCAGTCATTTTATTGTGAATATTCTTCACTATTGAACCAGTGGAGAGCTGTTTCCATTACAGATGAGAAATGACTGTCATAAAGCATCTGAGGGTAGTTTTGATGAAGTTATGTAATGTTGGAAAAAGATCTGTCAAAACATCCTATAGCCTGTTTTGTAATACTGGAGAAGGAGATAGTTGGGATAGAAACATAATGAGGAATTGAACTTTCCTTGCACTGAGTCTTTGTTATTTTATTCTAGACTCAGAAAATTATTTGAGAACCAAATGATGAAAATGGAGCTAAATAAATCAAAGAAATTTATGGATTGATTTCCACAAATCTTAATTCCATGAGATTGGAGAACAATAGGGAAAGATTAGACAAGGGGGCAATCTATAGATACAACAAAAATGACAAGACTTGAGTGGTGAAAAATATAAAATTATCAATGAAATAAACAAAAATTATATCTTACCATTTCATCGTCATTGTCGATACGTTGCTTACAATATAAAATATAATATTGTAGCACTTCAAGTTGATTTTGGATGTTTTATTTTTCCTCTGTGGATTTGAATTCCGTTCAATATTTTTATTTTTTCATGAACACATACATACATGAATATGGGAACTTAATGTACTTAATTATCTCTAAAGTTATCAACAGTCGAAAATCCTTTCCGTTCAAATAAAACAAATTCCGTTTCAATGAGATCAGAATACGAATGGAATATGTTCTGGAACTTTGCTGCCAATGATCCATGATCGACTGTTTTTCTCTAATGAGGATAGTGGTGAGTAGATTGGAAATTTCATTCCGAGATGAATTTGGCACTGGAATCAATAATTACTTTTATAGAAAATGGTATGATGGTCAAAAAAATAATATTATTGAAATGACTTTATGTCTCAAACCGATACACATCTTGTGAAAAATCTACTCCAACGCAAGTGAGGTTTGCCTTGGAATTATATTATTTTTTATTTCCCATGGACGATTGTTTGATGACGCTATTCATATTATATTTGTTGTTGGCCACCGCCCCAACTTAACTTCCGTACCTTCTCGATCGATCGACGATATCATGGTATGAATATATCATTTTATGTTGGTTGAAACAATTTACGACATCGTACCTCGTTTTTTTCATCAATATGCCTCTCAGGCATGATCTCGATCGCTGCCAAAAGTGTCCGAACGCGAAACTTTGCATTCTTCACCCGGCCATTGTTTAGGTAGTCGTGCGTTTTTCAATACGATAACCAAATATCGTTGTCAATATCAATATATTTTTTCTCTCCCGTCAACGTCTGCGCGACATTGTCAATATATATATCGACGACGGAGACAACGCAATAACACACGAAATAACACTGAACAGGACCGATACGTTCACACAAGATTCATGACGCTGTCCAAGGCGGCTCAACGAGCCACCTCCCTCCCTCCGTCCGTCGAGGATCCCGATCCTCGAGATGTCGCAGTCGACGACCCGGCCGATGCGAAAGATCGCGCCGACCCCGCCGCCGCTATCTCGCTGGGCTCCCACCACAAACGACTGGTCAGCGAAATCCCCTATCGGACGGACGGAGCCCTCCTCTTCGGCGACGACCACGACCATCCCGCCGGCCGCCACGCTGTCGGTCACCCCTCCAAGCCGCGGTCGCGGTCCCGATCGCCTCACGTGGACGGAGCCACCGCGGACGACGAAACCGAAAAATCCACGTCGTTTTCCGATTCGGACAGCGATTCCGAGTCGTCCTCTTCCGAAGACGACGACGGCCCAGCGGCGGACCGCCGTCGTCGCAACCACCGCCCTCGCGATGACCGCGGCCACGACGGCGACGAGGTCTCCGCGGACGATGCCCGAAGCGTCTTGAGCGGAAGCAGCGCGTGCAGTTGGGGGAGTTTGACGGACGCGGAGAGGTTTTGGGGGGCGTACACCGGTTTGGTCTGTCCCGGGAGCCCCGAGTCTGGTCGCGGCCACGTCGCTCTTGGCGGTGGCGACGTTCTAGCGAGGGATGGCATATTGGACCGGGCGAACGACGCAGATGCAAATGCAGCTGCAGTTATGGCAACCTCCACTACCACGGCGAGTCTGAACGAGACTCCGCTGTACGGCTTTCTCTCCGACGCTTCCCGTCTCGGCTGTCCTTCCAGCCCGGGCTGCCCCATCTGCCCCGGCAGCCCGGGGTACGCGCCGGAAGATGTCGTATCTCGCCCGACGGTCGATTCGCCGAAGTCACGTGACGACGCGACGTGCGCAACGGCAACTGCAAGTTGTGATGCAACTGCCATGCGATTACCAAATCCGATGGAACTGACGGCAGAACAGCTCACGTTGCAAATCATTTCGCAGCCGCAGTTTTGGAACTTGCGCCATTTGGCGAGTCTGTCTCATGTGGCGACTCCGTATCAGACGGACGAGCCTCCGGAGTTTGAAGCCCTGGAGGTGGTTGCCAGTGCGGATGAATTGGACGAAGACGGTGGCAATGCGGTTGGCGACTCTGTTAATTTGGATGATGCGGATGTGAGTGGTGACCATTTGGACGACGCCTCCCATGGAAGGGTCCATCCAACATCGTCTGGCATTCAAGTGGCAGCGGAGGAACTGGTCAACTGTGGCCAGGACGAATTTATATCCGCGGACGAACAAGTCATTCACGACAACTTGCAATTTGAGAGTAGTACAACCCCACATGATCATAATCAACAGCAGGAAGTGCAGCAACAACCGCATCACCACCAACAACAACAACTAACGAAACCACACTTTCAACGGCTATCTCTCTCCATCTCCTCCGTAGAAGGACCCAATCCCTCCCTCGAAATCGTACCGACGCAAGACGTACCCGCCATCCTCCCCCTCTGGAAAGAAAATTGGCAAAAAGAACGACTCGAATGGGAACGAAAGCTACAGCTTCTCGATATGGCCAGAGACAAAGCCAGGGAAATGGCCGATCGGGCCAGAGAACTTGAAACGAAGGAAACAAGAAAAGACAAACACAAGCACAAGCACGAGACCGGCTGGACGAAAGGAGTGGATTTGATTCGGAGTCAGACTCATCTCGGGGCCGAGGCGCTGACGTATGGGGATGTGACCATGAGGAGGAATCGATCGGATCCGGTCATGGCACATCATCAAGGCGACGGAGTCTCCTCCAGCGGATCGCGCAAATCTCGCAAATACAAATACGGAATGCCGCCCACCATACCCTCTCAATTCCAGAAGAATCCCAATCCAATCGTCGTCAAATCCTCCAAGAAGATCGGGAAGAAGCACGCGCGGTACGCTCTGGCGGCGGGGATGATGTTGGGGATTCGAGAGGGTGTCGGAGGCGCCATGGGGGTGGAGCACGAATTGGAGATTGCGAGGTGGAGGGAGTTGGAGAGGTTGGAGATGGAGGAGAAAAAGAAGGAAAAGAACGAGAATGGGAGCGAGGACAAGTCTGGAGAGGAAGAAGGCAGTGGTGCTGATAACATCGACTCATCCTCCTCGCCGACACGGTCGTCTACCATATCGACGACAAGCAACCATGCCGACTCCGCCGCGAGCAACTCCTCTCTTCATACTCACGAAAGACATTCATCCGCCTTCACGACCACTCTCACGAAAGAATGCGAACGAATCTCTAAATACAAATTCCCGGCTCATCAATTCTACCTTGGGTCCAACAATCGTGCTCCGCTACCGCATAGGTACAAGTTCAAGGTGTATGCGCCGTTGGTATTCGCCAGGATACGAGCCTTATTCGGGGTGGAGAAGCAGACGTTTCTGCACTCGATTTGCGGAAAGTTCAATTTTTACGAGTTTGCGAGTAATGCCAGGAGCGGTCAGGTGCGTCGGCATGTTTCATCTTTTGTAGTGAATTTCTTATTTGCTCTCACCACTAATCCATGTTCTTCTTTTTCTTTTATTTGCTCAACAACAACCTTCGGCAGTTCTTCTTCTACAGCCACGACGGAAGATATATGATCAAAACCCTCACCAACGCCGAATCCAAATTCCTCCGCGAAATTCTCCCCTACTACTACCGCCACCTCACCCGCAACCCCCACTCCTTCCTCACACACTTCTACGGCATGTACCGCGTATGCATGCCCGATGCCAACAACAGGCGCCTCCACTTCATCATCATGCGCAGCGTCTTTCACACCGAGAAGAAGATCGATCGAGTCTGGGATCTCAAGGGATCGAAGGCGGGAAGGAAGGCGAGCAAGGGTGATTCGGTCGGGAAGGATTTGGATATTTTGGACGAGGGGAAGAAGTTGAGGTTCGCGGATCCTAAGGCCAGAGGGGCGTTTTTGGAACAGTTGACTAGGGATGCCACATTTTTGGCCAGGTTGGGGATCATGGATTACAGTTTGTTACTGGGGTTACATGTTCGAGATGACGATGGCAGTTGCGATACCGTCAGTGGAGAGAAAGGGGACGTCGCCAAGAGTGCTGACTCATTGGATTGTATCAGGAGTCCTATTCCGCAAACAGCCAGCAGGAAGGATAGACCAGAACTGATGAGGTCCAATACTCCGTTCAGACGATGTGTCTTGAGACGAGCCGCCTCGGACAAGGCTACCAACAAATCAGCGGCGCTGCAAGAACTCAACCGAGCAATGGAAACCAAGAATTCTTCAAAAAGATTATCTATTGCAAGTGATGACATCGAAGAGGATTTAGCGTGTAAGACATCCCTTCCCCAAGATAAACCACTAATTCCGGACCCCTCCGACCGGTCTCTTTTGGAACCTAGAACGCCATCGAGGTCCAAATCCAATTTGTCAGAACCAGTTCCCCCAAATCCAATTACTCCGCGGAAAGATATGGGCATTGAAGGCTACGGTTTGAAGATGGCAGACGGATCACTGGCCAAAAGAGAGATTTACTTTTGCGGTTAGTACCATATTCAATACATTTCATTTGTTGATAATGCATATTCACTCCGAAAACGTCATTATTTGCTGATTATTACGTACACGAAACAGGAATCATCGATATTCTTCAATACTACAATGCCAGAAAAATAGGAGAGACCGTAATGAAAAAGGCAGCCGGCAATTCGGGATCTGATATTAGCTGCGTGGACCCCGAAAGTTATGGGAAGCGGTTTGTCAAATTTATTGCCAACCTTGTAGACGAGTAAAAGTGGGTGTTCTTTCGTGTTGAGCGAACACAACCTACGTCTTTACATTTATTTCTATTTATTTCTTATACGGACATGCAGATATATTGACGTTCAGTGTAGTGGCAATTGGCAAATATTCGTCACTATTATTTACTATGTTATATTGATGTTTTATTACATGTGACAAGAGAGTGATCGAGTCGTAACTATGTAAGTTTTGCACGAAAGTGGTCTGGCTTCTTTTAGTGGTTTATGATCAACGGTAGAGAAAAGCACCAAAACCGTATTAAACTTGCAATGGTAGAACAGTTTTTCATTCTAGATGGTAAACTTGTATGATACACTAAAATATTATCATCTTCACAAGGGACATAAATCTGCGATGAAAATCGTTTTGGCGACTAATGGCTTTCAAGTTATTTAGAACCAGAAAGAGAGAGCGATTCATCATTTTCATTCCATGACATGGAAAAGTTCACTTATGATAGCAAAAATGATCCTGGAACGAAAGTCTTCACTTCAAACAAAGCACTGTACAATCTCCATAATCGAATCGGCAATCATTTTTTCCATAAAATGCACTACCTACCAGTCACTCTTCCTTATTTTGTTCCTGGCAAGGATCTTGCCCCCACGTCGTCAACAAACTTCGAAAATGATCAACATCACTAACCACAACGTCATCGGATTCAATAAACTTCTTCAAAATCCATCTACTCGATATCCTACCCTGCCTCACCAACACTCTCCTCAGCCTCTCAAACTCCTCATCGCATATATGCATATACTCCGGATGAGTTGCATTATTCTCGTTCGATCGATGCATACCTCGAATATCCGGAAAAGGACTTTCCAACCTCAGAAAATGTTGTAAATCCGCCTGAAATTGGAATTGTCGCGTCGTATTACTCCCATCTCCCAATAATTGCTCCGTGGTGTATAGGAATATTTTGAAATTATTGGGAGATATCCGCTTCGGCCACAGATTGTCCGACAGTACCATTTCTTTCAATTCGCCGTCGTCGAGTGGGACTTTGGCCAGTTGTTTGAGGAAGATGTCGAATCTCGCGTAGGAGAGCGACACGTCTTTCCATTGGATATTTTTGGATAATATTTTGTTTGGATTGGGTATGGTGGATAAATCTTCTTTTTTTCGATATGCTTCTGCAACTCTGCATCATTATTTCAATCGCAAACGAAAATTAAATCAAGATGGTATTTTTTGATGGGTAACAAAATTTTATTCTTCTAGAGTAAAACACTCAATGATGACATAAAAAATATCGAACTACACCACGTAATGCATCACTCATCACTCACCTGTAATTGTAAAAACTTTGAAACCACAGAACCGGATGTCTCACGCCAACAATCAACCTCGTGTAGCTCCTCGAAAACTCCGATAACGTATCAATGGCATTTGGTCTACGCACAATCGTCGGACACTTGATCCCATACTTCCTTCTTTTTTCATCCAGCGGTTTGTCCTTCAAAAATTCCATCAACTTCTCGCCTCCATTCGCGGAGTTGATGTCGCAATATTCATATGGCATCATGTTGATCTCTTCATGCTGTCCGAGCACGCTTTTCATGAGAGTCGTCGTTCCCGTCTTGGGAAA
This sequence comes from Conticribra weissflogii, assembly GCA_036940025.1. Lineage (NCBI taxonomy): Eukaryota > Bacillariophyta > Thalassiosirophyceae > Thalassiosirales > Thalassiosiraceae > Conticribra > Conticribra weissflogii. The sequence continues at coordinate 9,386 of JALLPE010000304.1, forward strand.
TCCTATCACTGCCAAGTCCAAATCCCTGTCATTGAAGAGTGTGTCTTCTCGGTCGTGGCGCCCTTGCGATGTTCGTAAGACGTTTTTTGCTACAGTGGTGGATTGGTCATCGAAACCGTCGAGGAATAAGGATCCGATCATGGTGGGGTGGAAGATCATATCGGGGTGCAAGACCAATAAAATTGCTGTTAGGATGGAAAATGTGCCGGCGAAGAGGCGAAAACTTGCAATGGATGATGTCAGCTTTGCAGTCGCCATACCGTGTTTCGATGCCCAAGCCCAGACTGGTAAGAGATTGTTCATCTTGTTTTTTGTGACTCTGTTGTACACTATGGGTAACGTTTCATTTTTTATCATTCAATCAAAGATTGCTCGTCGACGAGAAGAAGAGAAGGCATGGTTTGGAATGTTGTGAGAGTGAAGGAATGTTTTTGAACCAATCTTGTTTTCCTTTATGTCGCTTTACAATGCAAAGGACTTAATATTAAAATCATTATGTTCTGAAATAAGCAGATTCAAATCTTATGCGTATGTAAAAAATTCATAGAGCATAGTGCTACGGTACTAGAAATTCTTGCTCTCAATCAATTGCAATGTCATAGATCATAATAATATATATCGTAAAGTAGTGTACCTCCTGCAATATTATACGAAAAATATCGGTTTCTTGTTAATGCAATCCTTCTCTTCACTTCTCACAGCGCGAAACATCCCCACTCGTAGTGCTCAAACTCTTTACTAGAGGTAGGCAGATACACCGAACACCAACAACTCAAACACAGCCATTCTCGTTTTCATCAACAGAGTTTATTCGAGTTTGAAGGCATCTCGTAGTCCACTCCCGTCGAGCGAGGACCTTCGATATGGTTTGAATAGAAAAAAATAAGAAAGTGGTTGTTTTGGATTGAGTAGTAATCCCCATGAAACCAGTATCGCTTTTCTCGGAGAGGTACTTCTGCAAATTTATAAATTTTGAGATATTCTGGCCGAATAAATGATTTCGACATAGGGCTCTTGTATTCCGCGTTCGTCGTTAGCAAGCAATGGAAAATGGAACCAACACAAACCATCATACGGCAAGAGCTAGAAGAGAAATAATATGTAAAAAAATAATTACTGCTAATATCTAATAACGTTCCGATGATATGATAGATGAAAAATAATGTCCCGAGATGCTCAAACTAGCCTCGCTGGAGAAATGAAGTTAATTATTATGCTATCTCTTTTTGCAAGGATCCTCTCCCCAAGTACTAAGCACCGACAGAAAGTGGTCTTCATTACTGACCACTACATCATCAGCATGAATAAATTTGGTGCCAATCCAACGACTCGACTTCTTCCCTTCCTCCAGCAGAAAACGACGCAGTTTATTGAATTCGGTTTGGCACAAATCGAGGTATTCGGGGAAGACTTCATGATTTTCATTGACTTTTGGTATTGATTCAAAATCGGGAAACGGAGTTTTGAGTCCCAAAAAGGTTTGCAAGTCAAGCCGGAATCGTGCTTGTCGCGTGGAGTTGGAGTCGTTGAGCTGCTCCACTGTGTAGATGAAAACCTTGAATTTCGTCGGGCTGATTTCCTTCTTCCACAGATTTTCATCGAGCATTTCTTTCAAATCGTGTTCATCTAGTTGTACCTTTGCAAACTGTTTTAAGTAGATATCAAAACGAGCATATGACGTGGATACGTCTTTCCATTGTGTCGTTGCATTCAATGTATTTGGATTTGGAATTTCGCTCAAGCTTTCGTTTCGCAGATGAGTCCCCATGACTCTGGCACAAGAAAACAATATTCATCGTGTGTTCAGTGTTCAGGCTTGAAACAAACCAGAAAATGAGCAGAGACTGTAAAGCTAAAACTTACCTGTAGTTGTAAAAGCTTTGAAACCACGAAGCAGGATGCCTCACACCAACAATCAATCGTGTATGATGAGATATTTTCGCAAGATTGTCAATGGAGTTTGTGTTCCTCACCATCGTAGGGCATTTGATACCAAATTTCCGATGCTCTGAATCCAGTGTTTTATTTTTCAGGAAGGGAAGAAGTTCCTTATCACCATCTTTGTGATGAATCTGACAGAATTCGCCACCTGATTCAACGTTATCGGACAATATCATCACTATCTCCTTGTGTCGCCCTAGAACTTCGAGGAGGAATGTCGTGCCTGGAGTAAATGTTTGTAATGTATTTAGGTATTGGATATTGGTATTTCAAGACTTTGATATCATCAGCACTCAGCATCCTCACCTGTTTTGGGGAACCCAATGACAGCAAAATCTAAATCAGTCTCATTGTACTCAATCTCTAAATTTTCTTCCCCACTCCAAACCTCGTTGCTGCCAGCAATCGCCGATGAATTTGTTCTGGGACCACACGATGAAATGTAGGTTGACAAAATGTATGATAGGGCGTCCGAGTGGAACGACACGAGAACGATAAGTACGGCGGCGAATATTACGAGTGTTGCGACATATCTATTACGTAATCCTGAAGGCAAATCGTTCGATGGAGATTTTGGCTCTAGCAGGTGCGCTTGTGACTGGATCGACGTAGAATCTGCGGACGCCAGAGGTAGTAGATTCAAGGCTTCCTCGGGTTCATTTACTTCTTGTTGGGGCATGATTGATTTTGTGTCTCGTTTTATGTAGTTTCTTTTGGCTCGACTTGGTAGATTGGAGATTATTATCTGTGCCGCATTGCGAAGTACAACATTTTTTATGATGATAACGTGATGTTGTCATTGGGCTTATGATTAATGAAACCAGTAACTTCATCCGTGAGAGCTCATTTTATGTTATATTTTCCAATTTCTCTGAAGAAAGGTATTCCAGAAATAATTGATTTCAATTCTTCTTTGATACCTTTGTAACTTTATCATGAATGGCAACTATGTAGATGATGGGAATTATTTTTTTTTCGAGAAATGTTTTTAAACAGTGTTCCAGTGACAAATCGGTCGAAAACAATACAAAAACTTCCTCTAGAGGGGGTGTGACGTTTTGTGGATGTGTTACTGTTTGTGTTGTTATTGTTTTAGTAGTAGGTGTTAAGGAGGTTCCTCGGTTGATCGGTATCATGGTTTGAATAATATTCTTATTGAAGAATACGCTTACAATGACTCTGCATGCAGAAAGAAAACAAGGGTGTTTGCACAAGAACTAGAATGACTTTTCGATGTGCAAATACACCGCAACGTTAGCAAGCAAAAAATGAAGCAACGCAGAAAGCGGGAACTGAACACTTCTTCAGCGTTGACAGAGACGAATAATTTTCCACAATACAGTAACTTCTATTTAAGTTTTGCTGTTGGCATTGGCTTTAAGAGACAACAAATATGTAAACAAGGCAAAAGAAAAAAAATCAAAAATGCATACTGACTACTTTGATTTGGGGATTCTGATATGCATGATAGCGGGAACCCTTCAACTAGTTGCTATGAATCTCTTACTATCGTCATCGTACACATATCAATACAAAGAAAACTAGCTCATCATGAGATTCTCTGAGCCCCCTCGTCTCGCGAAGTCCATGGGAGAGCCCACTGCACCATCCTCACCCTCAAGCGGCATGTACTCAGCGAGAATGCCACGTACTTGTTCGCGCATTTCTTCACGGGTCTTTCTGTAATGATAGAAGGCAGCACCACCGAACGCGATGCAGATGAACAAAATGGAGGACATAAATGTGTGGGTTGACACTCCTCCTCCGCCACCTCCCTTGGATTTGCACTTTTTATTGGCGATGCATTCGTCGAAGTCACCACATGATTCGCATTCTGAACAAATTTTGGGCTCAGTTCCATCTAGGTAACCGTTGCAAATTGCAGTGAATACTGTTGCCGTAGAGAGACCTCCACGGAGGGCGACAGTGTTCACGAAGGCAGTTGGAAGTATAACAACTCCACGTGACACTTGTGCTTGCATCTCCAAGTCAAGGAACGTGTTTGGAGTGTCTTTCTCGAGCCCCCCGCTATCCCTCATGCAACGATCGATGATGTCTTGGTTGATATTGGCATGTTTGTAGCAATCTGCAGCACAATCGTCATTCATAAAGTAATCTGGGTTGTCACAACGCTCCATGAATGACTGAACATAATCCCACCATTGCGTCCCAACTCCGTCTTGCTCCCCGTAGTGCTTCCAAATACAAATACGCCTCAAACTCTCCTTGACCACATCTGCTCCGGAAATTCCATGGTCGAGGTCATTGTCGGGATCAGTAGCGCAATACCTCCCATTGTTCGTGCACAAGTTGAAACACATGTTTTCTCCATCAAATCCCTGACAATTGCTCTTGATTCCGTCATAAATGTACATATGGGGGGTGAAATAGGCTCGATCCCCCAACGCCTGCGCCACGGGCTTGAACTTCTTTTGGAAGTCCTTGCTCACCACGTCCGAGGGGGTCGTCCACAAATCATACTCCACGCGATCATCTGGTTTGGGGAGAGCCCACTGCATTTCGATCTGCACCATATGATTCGCCCTAAGTTCCGCTTTGATTTCATCCGCATCCACCTTGAACATCAGGAACGATGGAATAGAGATGTCCCCCCCGGATCCGTCGTCTGCCATGATGGGTTCGGCGGGTTGGCAGACATCTTGCCCATTTGCAGATACGCAGTCTTTATCGGAACAAAGGCACGTGTTGTCCGCGATGACAACTCCTGCGGCACCAGAACGTTGCGCGTTTCGAACTTTTTGGACGAAGGAACAGCCGCCACGATCTACCATGAGAATGTACGGGGTTGGCCAAGGCTCCATTTTCCCGTTGTTATCCTTGGCACGGATTGGGTATCCCCTGCGGGTGTCGACTGTTGGGTCGCAAAGATCGGAGTCCGCATAGTAAACGCTTTGGGCGATGGATCCACCGTAGGGAGGGACTCCAAACAGAGCTTCGCGATGATCGTATCCCTCTGGGCGAAAAAGAGTTTGTGGGACCTGATAGAACAGGGCAGGATGAACCGAGTCAGTTTTGCCGCTTATTCGAAAACGAGAATTTTCGCAATACTCATCACTAACTGATAAAAGAAACATTTGCAGAAAAACGGCCTCGACAGCAGTTGACTTCGACTTGTTCAATAAAATGACTTTCGCAGCAACAACGAGTCCCAGATATTATTTATCCTCCTCTACACAATAGATGACAAGAAAAGAAAGCAGACACCATTCTCCCAGACAAAACTACAACACTCGGGACGAAGGAAGATAGAAATGCTAGATCGCCCCTCACTACAGACGTTTCAATTTTGGGATTCTCTCATACATGGTACATGGTACGCTCCCACATAAAGAAACTCATTCAAGTGAGTGAAGATATCCAGTTGTCCTACGAATCACACACGAAAAGTCTGTACAATGACGAATGTCATCGATAAATCACTTCTATAAAAATTCAAAACAAGATCATCTTTGGCTCTACCCCGACAAAGGTCAGGGAAAACCGGAATGCTGCACCGCACCAGAAAACAATCCTTCTTTCATAAACCCGACCCGGTGGCGCCTATCAACATTATAGCAGATCGCTTCGTCCCAACCCTCCTCAACCTCTCAACCTAATCATGATTTCAACTGAAACTGGCATTCACGCTTCGGTGTGAACGCCGAAGGCTGCCCCGGCTCACATCCATCCTTCGCCCAACATGAAGCAATCACGAAATAAGAATCGTTTTCGACAGCTGTCGGATCACGTACATGAACTTGAAGGCGAGAAGACACGCTGTCGGCCGAGTCGGAAGCAGCAGTGCCAAAGAGGAGGGCTGTGAGTGATATTGATCGGAAGGGGGTCATGGTTGCCGCAACAGCAGAGAGCTAGGTAGGTTGATGTAGTGTAATGTTATCTTCTTCTTCGATTTGTTTTCTGCGACGTAAGAGTCGTGGGAGGTCGTGTGCTGTGCAAGCGAGCTCGCATGCTTGCTTGCTGGAGGACGGAAGCACGGGAAACTTAGATTGTAGGTTACAATAATACCAATTGGAAGAATTTAAACAAGAATGTGGTTTGGTGTACCGTACATTGCAACGATATCTATCGTATCAACTGAGGATTGTAACCTATGGGACTGTAGTACTGAGTTAAACTCCTGTCAGGAAAGTACGATAGTATCGTACCACAAATCCAAAAACATATTATATTTTATTATTATTTTTTATGATCACGAGGAAATAAAATAATACGTGCATTGTACTACGACATCACATCCAGCAAAGTGATCATTCTTCTTCTTGCTTCGTTCTCGATCCAAAAAGGATCTTGATTTTGATCTTGCACTCGGGGATACACAATATTATAAAAATTGTCAAATGTACACTACACATCATTTGAGATAGAAATAATATCCATTTATTTTTTCATTTCATTGAATAGAGTGTATTGAGATAATCATTTTGGTACTAAGATCATGATATGGGGATTAATTGAATCAGATTAAATTAAAATCGAATTAAACAATGACCATCAGAACTATAACTCTTTTTTGTTCATGTTCATCAATGCAGTTATTTTATTTTGTTGGTCCCAATTAATTCAAGCACTGTTTATCAATTTTATTGTTTGTTGCAATGCTGATGCACAGTACAGTGATACCAACAAACTCAGAATTCTCAACTACATACAATTCCAAACCCCTCAACATCATGTCTGACACCATTTGCAAAGACACAGCACCCCCTCAACATCCTTCTGAATCTCATGCCTTTTAGCAGATGTAGTTGCAAGAATAGATTGGGTATCATTTTCATTATGGGGTCAATAATATAGAGGATCCTTTCCATATTTGTCTCATCAATAGTACCAGGTGCATTAAAGCCCATTCTGATTATCCAACATGCATCAACGTCTTCTGTCTTCAGCCCATTGATAAAGTCTTGTTGCCTCCATGTCTAAATTACCCATTACATCATATCTTTTAATTGAAAATTACAATCAACAATGGTAAAACACTATTGCCTCTCTAAGAAGAAATAGTGTTCAGATCTAGTGAAATGGAACATAAATCTATTGGGAATGGCCTTTGTTTTGTAAGTATTATGTTGTTTGTTTTTGTATCTATTTTTTATATTATCAAAAAAATAATGAAAACTGACCCCTTAGTATAAAAAAGGACAATCAGTTATTTGGTTTATTGCTTTTGTTGAAAGATAACTGCATTGATATGAAATGATACACTGAGCTGCTTTTGATGAGACTAGTCTCAACTTTTCATTTCACAGAAACATTGGGTGAAAAAATGGAACCATTTTGTTTTCCACCCACTGCAATGCTTAGAATATTATAAGACTGGTACTACCAGCAAGGGTGTCAAATTTGAAATAGCCTTGCAGGAAAAAGACACAAATTCTATGTCTGAGATGACCATTTGATTATGATGATTGGCCAAGTAGAGTGATGTCATTTCATTCAGATATCAGCTGCTTTGAAATGATCTTGAGAGCAAATTTCACAGATCAAATCATCTATGTCAGGTGTAAAGACATATGCAACAAGTGCTTTGGAATCATTGATGGGATACAGGGTGTACCACAGAAGGAGTCATAAATAATCCATCAAGCCAATGAAATGGATGAGTTGTTGGGTATACAAGACCTGACTTCAGTGGGTTCATTTTGATTCTGGCTGTCTTCATGTTTTTTATTTGGTTCAATGAGATGGAGAAAATTTACTCAATTAAGGTGCTAAGGATGACGCTATAGCTGGGAAATATTAGATGGTAACATACAAAAGATAAAAGATGATACAAGGTAGAATGTTTTCCATCCTCACCCAGGATTAGATAAAGTGGATCTCATCACAATTTCTCACCAATGAGTGACTTTTTTGGGCTTTGATCAAGTTCATGATGTGATTGGCTGAGCTTGGGTTTTCAAGAAGGCTTCTAGGTTATTTGATTAAGAATCACAGAAAATCTGTAATTGTCATCACAGCCTTGTCAAGCAGACTTATCACAAGAAAACATATAAAAAGGACAACAGTTGCATTTAGCGATTGGTTCAAGTCCTTATTCGATATTACATCAAATAACACCAGTTTGTTGAAGCATAGAGACTGCATGGATCCTCCAAATAATCTTGAGATATGGCAAAATGAAAAACCTCTCTTCTTTCACAAACTACTTTATCACTGTATGAGGTAAAAAATCAAAGGATCAACAGCCATTCTCAAGAAGTATTGAAATTTCAAATGATTTTATGGCACATAGCCAGAGTATTGATGAACATTTGGAGGTAGCAGCACAAGTTGTCAGCTAGAATCAATGTGACCTGTTTTGTTATGGAAGGGATGAAAATTGTCAAAAGACAAGTGAAAAATCAGTGAATGATTTTTTCAAAACAGGGAGAAAGAACAAAAATTTCAATCCAATGTCATGATGAGTGAGGTGCTCACAGGAGTATGAAGGTTACAATGTATGGACCTATTGTAGCACTTGGATCATACCAATACTCAATGTAAAGAATATGTATCAACAAAGACAAACCCCCTTGTACATAGTGAACTTTATCTATTACATTCATTTCAACTACAACTTTTCTAAGGGAATCAAGACACAACTGAATCCGCCACTGATAAAAGTGTGTTCATATTCTACAGCTATATTACTACAGTTAGCTCAAAAGAAAAAGAGGAAACCCCCTCTGCTAGTGCAACTGAACCTATTTGTAGATAATACTAGTTTTCATTATGATATATTTATTTTTTATTGTAGTCCCATTTAAATTACTTTTTGGTTTATTTCAGTAATATGACTATTAGATCAAGTCAGGGATTATTACAGTCCTACCTGTGCATTCTAAAGTTTATTTATATCTTGAACAGTTTTTAATTTGATATCATAACTAAGAAATCTTTTGAGACCAGGGTGTTGGTTGATGTTTTTGTCAATAAGCAAAAACTAGTAAATGAACTAGCTTTATTGAAATAGCTCCTTTACTTATTGTAATTCAAGGTATGGGCATAATTCCATTTAAGATGTAATGAACAAAGCAGTGGATTTTGTGCTGGTGGAATTGTGAGAGGCAAAGAAGAAGTGGTGCTTGTCCAAAAAGATACCAAAAAACTGGAAGGAAAACAAGAGACCCAAGATTTAACAATGAGTTTATGGAGATATTTGTGAGGAATTCAATGATGGTAACAATGTGGCATCTAACAGTGTGGACATTACTATTTTGTTCTTTTGATGTTTGAAGATGACATAGCACATGGAGGAATTGTTCACAAGCACATGTCCCAAATGAAGTCACAAAAACTGTGGACTTCAAAAGTCAGCTGAACCTGGAATCAAAACTATGAATAAACAAGGATGGAAATTTGACTTGAATCAGTCCTGAAAAATCAACTTTACAATCAGAAACTCTTAATGAATTGAATGAAACACAAGGAAGCATTTGACCATATTGCATCACTGAGTGCTGATTGACTGTCATTAACAGGCCCAAATGTTGCAAAATTCCAAAGACAACTTGTTGTCAACATGAAGGTATTTACCTCTGAGTCATGCATCAAAGGCCTTTCATTGTCTTTAATTATAATTAATAAGTTGACCCACTGACAAAAATGCATTGTTTGAGCTGCTTTACATACCAAAATACCAATGGGGTCAATTCACACTCTGGGTAATTATACAACTGAAATTAAATTTTGTATAATGTTGTTTTCAGTGCATTTTTAATGAAAAATTATAATTTGCAGTCCATGCAGAGAATAATGAATCCACAATTA
>JALLPE010000305.1:0-17506 GCA_036940025.1 Conticribra weissflogii
ATAACGTTGTGACATGAAAATAAATGATTTTGGTCTCATTGTTACAATTTGTGACATCACTGCATGACAAGATTGTCACAAATGTGATCTCGTCATTTATGATTCATCTCTATTACCAACAATATTGGTGATAGTTAATTATCACAGTTAATATTTGTGATGGTTATCCATCGCAGTTAATATCATCTGTGATAGTTTTAATAATCACCGTTATTTTCAGTCCGTGACCGTGAATATGAAATGTCTCATATCGCCAAAGTAATGTCGCCAATCCACTATCTTCCAGGGAAAGATAGCCGTGGGAGAGACGACGGACTGACAAAAAAACTACCCGACCATAACGACAGACAGGATTGCGTCAGCACAATCTTTTTGTGGCAGGATGATGCAGATTTTCGATTCCACGATTTTAGAAGTTGAAAGACATGATAATAAACTCTACGATAAATGAGGGCGTCAGTTAAATACAAAACGTACTAATAATTCCTTTGTGTACATAATAATATTATGTTCTATGGTGTAGTTTAGTTTGTAATGAATTCCTATCTCGGTCATCGATAATATCTATGAAGTTATGGATATCTCGTTTAATGGTTCCACGCGTCATTCTCATTTGTAATAAACCTGCGATGTTTTCTTGCATGCATTCTCTCTGTCAAACCACAGAGATATAATACATCACATGCTATGGTACCTGACGAACGATTGACGATTGACGACCTCTTAATGCACTGCTTAATCGATTGATGATAATATTGCATTATATATATCAAGAATAAAGACAGCTTTCAAAGGAGATCGGGATTTCTGCCTTTGATCCGTGGTATTATCGCAATTTATTGTTTCGATTTGCCTTTCCATTCGTCGCCGTGACAAGTCGAGCGCCCAGCGAAATAAGAACTCATACTACACTTTACACAAAATAATGGACGATCGAGTTTTTATGCCAACCAACCGGAGAATAATCCAGTGCCGTGTGCAATATAATGATGTAGTTTGTCGGCGACGGCGTCGTCCACATTTCCTGTCGCGGAATCGGATGAATCAAGACACGGCAACACTCATATTTCTGATGTTTGCGGTAGCTTATGCTGTCGAGGGAAAATTGTTAAGTGCATATGAGCAAGCTTACGGACAATGGAATATTCGCTTGAAAAAAAATATATTTGCAAATAGGAGATGGTACTTGGAAAGAGCGAGTAACACATCAACTTCTAAGAAGAATCAAAGAAATGGCTGCAAGGAAGAAAATGATCTGCAATTATTGTTTCCAACAATTGTAATCCAACATTTGACCGATGATGCATCTGATGAATCTGAAAGTGCCAACGAATCCATACAATTATCATCAATGCAACGAAAAAATGCACCAAATGAAATTTCTACGAATTATGACAAGACTCCATCGGAATTTCAAATCACAAAACAACCTGTCAACACTGTGTCGTGCATCCTAAATTTAGAGAAGAATGGAAAATTTACAATGAGTATATTATCTCCTGACAAGGCCGACAATTCAAACAATTCACTTTCGCGGAAACAAAATATTCAACGACATTTCAGTGTAAATCATTTGCCTTTGCAAGGGGAATGGTACCTGACCCCAAACCCCTATTGCGTCACAGATCGTCAGTACGACACAATCACTCTCATATCCCAGCCTCGTATGCGCCGCATCGCAAAAACTTCCCAAAACTCAAAGATTTTTATGATTGAAAAAGCCACAGTTGAAATTCGATGTAGGCTATGGGGAAGATATGGTGGAGGGTCAATTCGCAAACTTATTGGTTTGGGTCATGGTAGACGAATGGGACGAATGACTCATGGCATAGTCATGATTGTTAGAGAGTTTGTTGTGGATGGTGCTGTTGGTGATACGGCACGACAGTTACCGAAGAGGGAAATTGTGGGAACTTTTCGTGGAAGGGCTTGTATCGAATTGGATTCCCCTTTGGTGAAACAAGAAGATGATGGATTCTGCGATTATGGACACGTTGAAAATGAAGATCGTGATTCCTATGATGGGTTTGGATTCGGCGATTTTGATGAGGATTTCGAGTGACAAAAAATAATGTTTTCAACAAAAACTTGATAAAGGTGGTATCGTACGGTAGAAGATTGTTAACAAAAATTCGTCGGCGATCACTGCTTTCTTACACGTGGAATTTTCTTTTGATCGAGCTTTTTTTCTTGACGGGAAAAACGTGCGTGGCTGATTCTTGCCTCTAGAGAACAAACTCTAAAATGAGAAAAATAAGAAGGATCGTACCATACTACCAATGTCTTCGCGTGATCGCGAAAAAAAATGGGTGCCGCAGAAATTTACGTGTTTTGTTCCATATTATTGTCCAACTCTCCCTGTTATTGGGACCAAGTTCTTTGATTTTTTGTACGGTTCATTGGAAGAAAATTAAAAAAAAACTTACTACATATTGATTTTTTACCACAGTACGTACTAAGAGATGTTTCACAGACGAGGTCTCTTCATTATTATATTATTTTATCTCCGCGCTCAAATTTGCGTTTTATTCTATCGTGGCGAGAACAAGAACACATAAAAAACGAAACAACTCTCCACAACTCAGTTAAGATATTAACACCGAAATAAGTTCCACACCTACAATTCTTTCCCTGCTTCACCTGACTTAGTGTCGAATTTCTTGACAATGTCGTCCCTTCATCAATTTCGACGCTTCTTATCGGCTGTACTCATAGCAAATCTTTTCGTGTCTTCCGTTCTCTGCAATCACCCGAACAGTAATAGTCAACGCTCCTTGTATTCGTTCACTTCAAAATCCTCCACCACTCTCTTGTCAACTACTTCACGACCTCTCTTTGGAATTCGCGGTGGAGCCAGCTTCTTCGGATTTGGAGGCAGCAAAAAATCAAACCGACAAAAAGCTGGAAGGGGAAGCGGAGGTGACGATGATAACGGCGACGGCGATAACAACAAAAGAAATATTGATTCCGCTGGAAAAGGCAAATACCCCGCCCTTTCCCAATCCGAAATCGAAGAGAAGCTCAACATTCCCATTTTTGGAATTACTGACGCTGATGGAAACGGAGTCATTTTGAGTGATACTGTAGGGAACAATGTGTTTCATTTCTTTTTCTCAAAGCACATGGCGAATTCTGCATTGGCTGCGATTGCCGGTGCTAATGCTGGTGCTCCAGACTTGAAGGTGTCAGCCTTTCACTTGGGGAAGTGCTGGTTTCGTTTGATCACGTCGGAACAAAAATCTTTTAAGGTGAGGTGGGCATCTTTTAATTCTTGCTTCGGCTGTCTTGAATCATGCAGTCTCAATGATTAGGATCAAATAATAACAGCTCCAGAAATATGGCAAGGATAAGGGCGGTGAAGTCAACAAACCTGTCTGCTTCCGACTTGTTCCGAATATGAAGGATCTCATGGGAGCACGCATCCTTACAGGCCTACAACCCGGAGACGTTGAAACCCTCGCCGATGCAGTCAAATCGACTGACACTCAAAAAGCCTTATCGATAATCCACCGAGCATCTACAGAATCGAGCTCCTTTACAAACCCCTTTGATCAAATACCGGTTTTTGCAATTGCGCAAATGAGAGTTCGCAGGAAGGACGAGGAAGGAAATCCAGTTGGGGAAGCTATGATTCCTATGCATTTCAGCACAAAGACGATGTCGGACACCTGGAATGAATTCATTAACCATTCACCACAATTCAGCGATGCTGAAGCGACGCTGCAGCTCGTAGAGTTGCACAAAATGGTGGAAATGATGCAAACAAATTCTGACTTTGATTTTCGAAGCGTGGTGTTCATGATTCCTTCATTTGATGAAGATGATTTGAAGAATATGAGCGAAGATGATAGCGAAAGCGATGATGATGATGACGGCGGCGGAGGCGACAATGGGTTGAAGGCGAACTACAACAGCAATACTTTTGACGAAGGGTCAATAGAGCCTTTCGTTTCAATGGAAATATTTGCGGATTCTCCTGGACGGAGTCTCGTTAAGTTATAATTTGTATTGCTCTTTGAAATGAATCGGTCTGTATGCTAACAATCTACAATGCGGTGCCGGAGTTCTAGTATCAACATCAGGTCAAGATACTTAGATCTTTCTTCACCATTCTGGACGCCTGAAAGCGCAATTGTCATGCTGAAGTCATACTGCAATCTAAGTCCTCACGTTACATAATATTTAATGAGTTTCGAATGAATTATTCCTTTTTCGTATTCGTCTAAAATGAGCTACTGTGTGTTTTGTGCCTAGTTGTATTTCTACTTTCCAATGCAGCTAAATTCACGTCACAACTCTATTTGAAAGAAACAAAAAAAATGCCAGAACGACGTCTATTCTATGAAAAATCCTTGTCGTTTTTAACTTGTTTAAGCCAAAAAAGATGACCCCACTTCGCAGTCCAGTAGTCACATTCTCATGCACAGGAGATGACACCTTCTATGACACGACTTTTCACGCCACGCATGGACCATGTCGATACACCAAAGCGTTCAGGAACCCTTGCATTGGAGTCAAAAAGGAATGCAGCATCATGAAAGCATATACGCTATCACCTCCTATCAGCTGTGTCAGCCTATTCAATGTTGCAAACACATAAGTGATATAAAACACCCCCACATAGAACACTGCTTGATGAAACATTTGTTTTGACCGCTCTAGCCTCACGGACTGCTCTCTCGGAGGAGGAATATAATCTTGCAAATGTTGCTCTCTCCTCATGTCCCCTTCTATTTCAAAACTCGGACGCCGCAGCCTCGTTTGTTGTTGCATTTCAATAACTTGTTTTTCTTCCTTTCGCACAGCTCGGGTTAGCATTATCATTATGACAGTGATTGTGGTGATGATAAACCAAAGAGGGGCGTAAAAAAATATCCAACGAAAGAGCCAAGCGTTCTCGCCTCGATCACATGGCCAGTCAGGGCCATGAGTCCCGTCTTTACTTTCGCATGTGGGGGGATATGCTGCAATCCAACACCACACTAGGTTGTTGTCGATTAGACGTGGCATTTAGACAGACTGGTGGACGACCAAATAGGAAATGGAAGGAACACAAAAAAGTTCGCTATCACCACAAGCACTCACAATTAGCATTGTTATATAAAGTCAGCGGCAAACCCATTACCGCAAACAGAACTGGAATCATTGCAAAGGCATGCATGTACTTCTCGTATTTTGATGCTATCGCCTCTTCGGTCAAAGGTTTATTTTTTCCTAACAATAAATAATACCACGCCAACATCAAATTATAAAATGGACTGACAAGCATTAATTGGTTGAAAAATCCTTGAGCCGTGCAAGTTTGAGTTGTTCCCATTGCGCCATAGACGCCTTCAGTCCCTTTGGGAATCGGCCACGTCGATAACCCTATGGAGGCAGAGGCGAAGACGTCGAAGAAAGACATGCCGAGCAATATTCTGTAGTAAGGCCGATGTAGCTTTCTGGATCGATCCTTCCAGATGTCATAGAGGATTGATAGTGATCCAATGACGGAGAGAGCGCCGGTGATGTGTGGGATTATTGAGAGTGCTTTCTTTTGGCTGAGGGAGAATCCCATCTTGGTTTGGTCTGAAATAATAGTGCAATCAGGAAGAAAAAAAAAGGAGTGCTTTTAAAGCGCTATGGTGAGAGGTAATACTCGGGTATGATGCATGATATCTCTTGATATGGTATGATACCATACAATAATATTATGATGTCTTGCAAGATTTTGAAAGAACCATAAAAGATATTTCGGGATGACAGGACTTTTCCAGTACAATATCTTGGAATGTGTATTACGTAAGAATTTCAGGGGTAATTTTACTGGATAAAAAAGAAGTTATGGACGGTAATTATTATTTTGAAGCAACAACATACTTATGTGTTTGACAAACTCGTTGAGCATTCTACTACTGTAGATAATATTACAGAGAGGTTTCGTATGTGAAGTGAAAGAAAACAGGCCTTTTCCCGAAAACTACTTCATTCAATCGAACACGGTAACGATAGATGATGTTAATAATGCAGTGAGTGAAAAACAGATGAAGAGAGTGATTTACGACAACATAGGTATACCATACTATCTCGTGCATTTTTTATCTCCCTTTCATTTTTGACCTCCTTAGTACGATACCACTATCTTGTAAAACTCCTTTGGGTCAACTTTATTCCCCCCCCCTTCACCGCCTGGAAATATTAAAATAGTAGTAAATCGAATAGTCGAACCGTTGACATGGCACGCGGAAAACTGGTCTTCAAAGGCGAAGAGAAGAAGCCAAAAAAGGCCAAGAAAAGAGTCCCCAAGGAAAGTTTGCGAGATGCAACGGGTAGTCGTCAATTGTCTGAATCTGAAACATTAACAAATCCAATATCGACGAGCATCGGGAAGGAAGGAGCCAACAATGTAAACACAATCCCGCAGTCATCGGCCCCAAAAGTCACCAATGGTCAAGGTCTCATCACGACTTCTGGAACCGTAGTCGCTGGGCATGGGACCAACTTTCAATCCCAGCTTCGTGTTGGCGATGCTATTTTAGCTCGGATATCCACTACCAATAACAAGTTCCGAGAAGAAATGAGGGTGGTTACGATGGTTTTGTCACCCATTTCCATCTCTCTTTCATCCGCGTTTTCAAATGATTTGAAAACTCCCACGGCTTTCACTTTTATCAATAAACCACGCGACACTCAGAAGGAGCATGCTAAGATGGCTCAAATGGCAAAAGAGGAGCAAGAAGCCATTGAGAGTCAAGCTATGGGGACGTACAGGGGGAATGCAAGAGGGGAAGTTGTGTATAGGGAAAAAACGGAGCATGGAGGGTACAGGATTCGGCGGGAGAAAGTGGATGGCGGGGGAGATATGGATAGATCTGATTTATTGAATGTGAGAGCAAAGAAAAAGAGCGATAGGTATTGTTGAGGTTTTTCTGAAAGTTCATTTGACAAGGAATGTGTCATTTCGCGTTGTCAGAATCGACTTGAGAACGTGGAAGACGCGATTGAGAGAAAAAATTTATGTTTGTCAAGTCTCAGTTGCGAGCGAAGAAAGCCAAATTCGAAACTATTGGTGGAGGTAGATAATCTCGCATAAAAATTCAATTTATATCCTACTATGTAGATCATTAGCACATGATGATTTCATGTAAAATTATTTTGCTGCATACTTACCGATCTCTGTAATCAAGCGCATGATCTCCAAACACTGAGAAGATGAAAATTTGGGTGATTCAATTAATCCCTCTCTAAAGCAACGATTCACTTCGGCAGCTTCATAAGCAAGCCCTTGGCTGTTGACAAAATTAAATCCAGCAATTTCTTTGCTACCGTTTTCCGTGGGCAAGGATTCAATATTTTCCGGCAAAGTAAATTCATACATTTGCGGTTCAGACCATTGTTGAGATCCCAATCCAGACATTTTTGTGACTTTAATTTTCGTGGGACACCTAACGAATTGCAGTTGATGATTTTTTTGGATGTGTGATTAGAACATTGTCATTTTTCCATCGCAATAAGTAACTTTTGACAGGTATGTAAAGACTTACCAAAATGGGAAGGGGACTTCGATGGTTCCACCAGATCCATAAATGGTTGCAGATCGATCGGAACAATGCGCCAGCGAACACTCGAAAGAGCCCATCTTGTTGTTAGGAAATTCAATGATTGCACTGACATGCTCGTCTTTTCCACTTTCGTGCAAAGTATGACATGCTCCTTTCACAACCGGCCCGACACCGCAACCGCAGTCCTTGGGATCTTCCAAAACCCACTGCAAAAATTGAGCGCAATAAATCCCAGTCTCCAAAAGGGCACTGCATGATCCCGCTCCATCATTTTGACAAAATGATGCACGAGCACTTCTCACGATCCCAATCTCTCCGGAGTCGATGATTTCTCTAATCTTTTGCATGGCGGGAAAGAAACGACTCCACACTCCATGAACAAAAAGTAGATTGGCCGCCTTCGCCGCATCGAGAACTTGTTTCGCGGTTTCATCATCGGGAGCCATGGATTTTTCGCAAAGCACCGCTTTGCCATGTCGGATCGCAAGCAAGCAGTCTTGCGGATGGCGCAGCGACGGTGTGGCGATGTAGCAAACGTCGACGTCGGGATCGGAGGCCGCTTGTTCGTAGGTGGGGTATTGGCGAGGAATTCCCCATTTCTCGCCAAAGCGTTTGGCGCCTTCGGCGGATCGAGAACCAATGGCGATGACTTGGGTGTCGGGGAGTTGCTTGAGGATTTGGACCATGTCATTGGCGATGGAACCAGAGCCAAGGATAGCCCAACGGACTACCCGTACAGAGGAGGGATCATTGGTCATGGTAGTGGAATTGTTATTGGGGGTGCGTGTAGTACTCTAAGGTATCTACCCTTCAAAAAAAGAGAGAGAGATGCTTTGTGCATAATAGCAGTCCACTCACAACATAATGGACAGGTAGGTTGCAAATTATATATTAAATTTGCTATGAGATTTAGTATGGTACGACACGATATCATGATAATAGGTCGACGAAGACGTCCAAAACACAAAAATATCTGTCGTATGCTCTTCGTCCGTCACTACGTCTTTTATCGGTACGTTTGTACCATAGCTTTGATTTTTTTTTAATTTGAGCACGTGCATGCGGAGATGCGAACAATTCGAAAATGCACCTCCCCATGCGAACTCATGTGAAAAAATTGTTGGAATTGGATCTTTCTTCAATTGTACTACCATACCATAAAAGATACGATTCTGGCAGCCATCAATAATAGTTGCAAAATAATATAATGGACTCGTCTCATACTCAGTAAGTTTCCATAAAGTAGTAATAATTCCATTCAATAACCGCAACACACTTAACAATAACACCGATTATTGATTTCATCACCACCGACCATGAGTCTCCGCCTCGCAACCGTCGCCACTTCCCGCTCTCTATCGGCCATCGTCCGAAACAACGGTGTAATCGCCTCCAAACGCATTCCATCCAATCGCCCCACAGTCACGATTCGCCACAGGGGCAAAGCCACAGATGCAACCGCCGACGCAAACGCCAAGCCACCGTCGCCCGCTGCAAAGACCGCTGCCGAATCCTCCTCCTCCTCCTCCTCCGACGGCATTCCCCTCGGAAAAACAGTCGTCGCCATGACACTTGCCATAGCCACCGTGAGCGCGGCCGCCAACATCGCCGAAAATGCCACTGCCTCGTTGGTGCCGAAATTTGATCCCAAGTCTCAGAGGTTTGATCAATCTACCTTCATGGGGCGTTTGAGTAAAATGCTTTTGGCTTGCGACCCGACTTTGTTGTTCAAGAGTGGTGAGGAAGTGCAGAGGTGCAAGGAGCTGGTTGAAGATTGGAAGAATCAGATGAGCACTTTGCCAGAGGGGATGACTGAGACCGAGATGAGTAGGAAGCTATGGGAAGCCCAGGTTAGTTCTGAATTCGGCAAAGCACGTAATTTCGAGTTTTGAACTTGAAAATGTCCTCAAAAATCCATTTTTCTTCATTGCTCAGCGAGTTGCCGGTGCGGCCTTGCATCCTGACACTGGGGACACGATTCCTCATCCGTTCCGTATGTCTGGGTATGGTGAGAATGTTTTTTAACACTGCACACTGCACACTGCACAATCGAAGATTTTTAACGTTCATTCATATCTAATTGTTCGTTTGCAAAATGCTAAATGCACCGAAATCATAGTTCCATTCAATGGTCCCATATGCGTTGCCATGGTAGCATCTCAATCCACCTCCGCACTTCTCTTCTGGTCCTGGGTCAACCAATCTCAAAACGCCCTCGTCAACTACTACAACCGAAACGCCTCCTCGGAAATGACCAACGAAACGCTCATGAAATCTTACGCGGCGGCAGTGGGATCGGCATTGACTGTTGCCTTCGGTCTGGCCACTTTCATTCAAAAACGATACAGTCCGGAACAGGCGAAGAATCTCATGAGATGGGTGTCCTTTCCTTCGGCAGTCGTGGCCAGTAGCTTGAATTGTTACATCGTTCGCAGTCCGGAGATCGACACCGGGATCCCGTTGGTGGACAAAGATGGGGATGAGGTTCTTCCCGGGGAAACATCCAAAATTGCAGCTGAGAGGGGTGTCAATTCCACTACGTTGTCTCGTGCATTGCTTCAGGCTCCGGTGTACTTTTTCCCTCCTGTCCTGATGAGTTCCATTCCCATTATTAAGAATGCAGTGGAGAAAAACCCGGCGTTGAGGGTTCCGATAACGACGTATTTGTTGCTGTGCTGCTTCGGATTGGGACTGCCGGCTTCTGTGGCTATCTTTCCGCAAATGGGAGAGATTAAGGTTTCCGAGGCGGAGGAGAAGTATCAAACATTATCGGATAAGAGTGGCAAGGGTTATGAGGTGCTCTTCTACAACAAAGGATTGTAAAAGTGAAACCAGCTCACGTTCGACATGTGGTGGACACGTCGTGTTTGCAAAAAACGATGTGAATAATAGGAATGATCTAAATGTATTGCAAATTCAACGTAGTCGGCCATACTCTTTGTTTTTCTCGCAATATTCGTATGCCTATTCCACAACATAACATTAAGTTAAGATAAAAGATATCATTCTTCTTCGGCTTGCTTCGCTTCAATACGACGCTGTGCCTAGAATGCGAAAATCAACGAGAAGGTAGGAGAATGCGAATAAAGGAAGGTAATAATGACTCCCATCCCAACTGTAACGCCTTCACACCCTTTGGTCTAACCAAAGAGAAATGTAAGAAATAAATGCATTGTTGTAAGAGTATGGATTTGCGATACGGGCAGGTTTAGGAAAAATGAAGTCGTGTCTGCTGATGATAGCAACATACCATCTTCCGCTCAGGTTAATTGATGGCAAATGTCTTTTTCATAAGTCCCATTCCTGACGCGTTGTCAATGAAACATCGAAATTTCCGCAGCGTAAGCGCAACGATTAATTTCACATAATAAGTATATGATTAGAAGATACACTCCAAACCGTAAACCACAAAAATGCTTACTATTATCTTTTGTTACAAAGAAATTAATTTTAATGCCACGGAAAAAAGATTAAATTGGTTGTTTGTCAACACAGATGAAAATGATGAAGGTTTGAAATGATATTAGAAGTATTTGATGTCAACCTGTTATTGTCGTCAGTTGTTAATCCACAAAATTAATAGTTCAGTATAAAACGCACTAAGCGTTGATCTAACACGTCACCCTACCGTTCACTACGGCTCTGACGTGCAAAAGAAATCCGTCCCTTGTATGGACAGAGAAAACGAATTGAAGGTGAGGGTGCCCATCCCGCCATTAAACATGGGCCCCGGTCCAAACCTCTTGTCCGGCTCATAGTCTCCGCTGCTACTAGACGAAGTGGAAAAGATATGATATCTCCGTGCCGCGGGAACCAAATTACTGAGATCTTCGACGTTTGGCTCTTCGAATTTGTAGAAGGAGTCGTCGGTGTCCGATGGATGTCGGTCATTTTGCTGGGATTCGTTCTGTGTTCCTTCGGAGCTATGTACTTGATCTATATAGTCATTCTCGTCCTCTTTCCAAGAACCACCACGGCCATCACTAAATTTGCCTTCGTCCCAAGGATCGTCGCCATAACCTCCAAAGCCCTCACCACCCTTGCCATTGTCCTGAACTAAGTCGACGGGAAGCGAGGAAGAACCAGGAGGAGGGGGTTTGCATCCACCCTTGGGACATTTTTGGATGATGACGGTGCCATTGCCGTCGTCTTCATCGTGATCATTCTGCTTTTTGACGAGAACAGTCGGAATGGCGACCGCCATCACGATCACGGCGAGCACAATGAATCCCAAAAGGAGGATGACCCGTCGTCTATGCCTCTTCCTACGACGTTCGTCTTCGAGCCGTTGCTGCTGCTGCTGCTGCAACGCTGCCCTTTGGTCGATTCCATCCGTCTCGTTCTCGACGCGTGTGGCCGATACGACCGTGACGCCTACGTTTCCTCCTTCGATATCTTCGTAGTTGTAACTCGGTCCGCTGGAAGAAATGACGGCGACCGGTTCCGGCCCCGAGGTTTTGTCCATCGTGGCATTCGAAACCGGGATCCATCCCGGTTTTTGCCGGTTCTGCAAGTCGTCTATGAGTTCGGTCTCGGCATCGCTCAACTCCGGTAAGATCGAGTCGATGGCCTCGACCATGAGTTCGTCGTCATCGAAGAAATCTCCAGTGGGCATGGCGGCAACTCCGGGGGAGGCGTCGCGAGTGGCTCGCGGCGAGGAATGGTCGTTGTATTCCGATTCGTAGTCGGAACTGTTTTCCGAGATGGATCTTCCGCTGATTCGTTTCTCTTCCCTTCCCGTCTCCTCTGCGACTTCTTCTTCTTTGAGCATGACATCGATGAAGTCTTGAAATGAATCTCCTCTTCCTGCATTTTGATCGAAACCAGAAGATGAATTGTTGTTGTAGGCGGGCTTCCTTTCATCGTTACTGCCTTTGTACGGAATGGGCTCGAAATCGTCCAAATCTTGACCGTAGGAAGAAGGCACTTTGGATTCCTCCCGAATGGTATCCAAGTCACGACGCGCGTTGCCATCGACATCGACGCTTCTACTCCATTCCGCAAGCTGCTCCGAATAATAAGCCGGTTCCGCCATTTTCGTCTCCTCCACGTCGCTGACCATCCGTCTCCTCTTCTCCCCCGTCTCGTATCCCGCGTAACAGTCGTGCCTCCCGTCCCGACGCCCATCCCCATTTTTATCGGGCCCCAACCTCAAAGTCAACTTCAAAAGCAGCTCCAACTTCTCTTCCACGATCCTCGACTGCTTCTCGAGCTTCTGCTCCAAGTGCCTGTTCTGGCGTTTCAGGTAGGCGAATTCCGATTGGAACCATTCGTGCTCCGCCCCCGACACTTGACGCGTGAAGCCGCGAGCTCCCGGAGACGGCGACGGCGACGATGGCGACGACGAGGAAGAGGCCGTCGCCGGATATTGCTCCACGTCGGCAACGGTGGCGTCGGAGACGCCTCCCTCGGAGAAAGAGGGGGACGCCACGCGATGGAGGCTGTTCGCGCTGACGTGAGAGGGGGGGTGTTTCTCCACCGTCGCGGCGGGGGCGGCGTCCCCCTTGCTGGTCTTACTGCTTGGTTTCTTGGCCCGCTTGATTTTCTTCAAGAGATCCTTGCGATCTCTGTGGAAGAATTCGTGGGACCAGACGATGACGTCGCTGTTGACTTTCAGTCTCGTGGACGTGAAGCCGTATAGATTGAGCTGGCGGACGAAGGAGCCGTAGTTGGAATGCTTGAAGTATTGGGGCAGGTACTTTTGCGAGAAGGTGGCCTGGTCGAAGATGTGAAAGGAGGTGCCGTCGGACGAGAAGGCGCAGACTTTGGGGTCGTCTTCCGTCAGGACTGTTACTAGGAGGTGTGTTTCTGAGGAAGAGGAAAGAAGAAGAATGGGCAGAAGTGATTAACATCTTAGCACAAGCAGCATTCAGGTTGATGATACTGAATGAATCAGAACGGTCAAATGTCCGACGAACTTACTGGCTGGGAACGTATCCGCCAAGACTACGTTGGACGACGACCGCGACGATGACGACGACGACGAAGATGATCCCTTCTTCTTGCTGCCACTGGGTTGAGGCGTCGAGGGGGATATCAATTGCGGTGATGGAGTCATGATGATTGATGTTAATAACCAGTTATCTGCATCTATTATATTATATTTTTATTACACGTGGTATTGTAGTACTTGACAACTGTTCTCTAATAATGAAAGAGAGAGACGTTTGTTTGATTGAATGACTTGCAACGGAAATGTTGTAATGATTCACCAATATTACACTAATCTCGATGTATTTTTTGGAGCGATTTAAGAAGGATCTGGAACAAGAACGAGGTGGTCATGTCATGGTGCTCCGGCCGGAAGTCGTGGAGTGGGCATATTTTTCATCGCCGTCCAGTAAGTGTCCGGGGCTGGGATGTGCGAGGGTGATTTTGAAGTTCCGTAAATTTAAAGACGGAAATAACGCCGGAAAAATCATTCGTTTCTTTTCGTACGCGATCTGAACGGAACAACGAATCAATTATTTAAACCCCGAAACGTATGATTCCGTATCAAATATACTTGCGAGGAAAGGTCGTAAGAATGATACTTCATGTGGGACCCAAACCGGAGTGTCGTATCACGGTTTGGTCCGATTGGAGTTATTATGATCGTGTTCCAGAACATCGATCTATCGATCACTACAAAGGATCTCGTTCTCTCAACACAACCGTGATCATTCCCCTCCATGTCTTGAGCTTGGTCTGCAACAAGACACACAGTACTAAAAATACTTTAAATTTTTATAGGTACCTACTGTAAATCGATGCAACACAGCAACACTTTGACAACACAATCGAAGCAACAACAACAACTACTACTACTAAATTGTGCTCCATAATTAAATCAGGTATCTTACTTATTGCAAACAAACAAACACTGAATTAGCAGCTTGAATATAATGGAAAGAGAGGCTAATGAATTCAAGATTTGATACATGATAAATAATGCAGATTAATAATTTTAATTCAGATCTGG
Source organism: Conticribra weissflogii (assembly GCA_036940025.1). NCBI lineage: Eukaryota > Bacillariophyta > Thalassiosirophyceae > Thalassiosirales > Thalassiosiraceae > Conticribra > Conticribra weissflogii. Next base: position 14,503 of record JALLPE010000305.1, read on the forward strand.
CGTTGGTATTTTGGTTGGGTGCTGGATTGAATGACCTTCATTTTTTGAGCACGAACAAAAAATGTAACCCCGTCATCTTTTGAGCTAATAATACATTAGAATATTTTTATGTCGCTCTATCGAACAGGGTAGAACTTGTTCATTAGCCAGATTATGCGATCTGCTCCGCACCCTTACTTACCATAAATAATATTCTTCCTAAAAAAGCTAACGAAAGTCCCATTATTCATGTTTCAATGAATCTAATTCTTCGTTTTGATAAGTACTGACGAGTGGAATGGGAAATCATTCAAGTGCCATGTTGGCTGCAAGGGAAAGAATGAAAGAATACATGCCATTGCTCTCCTAATGCTAGGATGAACCCGGCGCGAACAGAATTGTTCTATTTTTAATGCCGTGGTATTAAAATACAAATTTTTTACACTTGATTCTTTGTACGAAAGTTCCTAGAATTGAATTTTGGTCTCACTCGCAAAACCGGGGTCATTTAAAACGCCAAGCAACAACTATAGTCGCTGAACAGTCGCAAAGTCCCACCTCTCTATCTAATCAACCTCCGATTAGGATTCTGGGTACAAAAATACTCCTCTTTGCCGATACTAACCAAAACTTCCCCGACGGACACTCCGTAACTTCTCTCGCTCTGTGAGAATAAGTTGCTGTGACGTCCAAGCTTCAAGAAATCTTGGTTCACTTGACCAACTGATTCTGCTGGAGAGGGAATCGGGGGCTGAATAGTGGAGTTGTATTGTGTCTCGTTGGAATCTAAATTAACTCCGATTTCATCGTGTGTATTGTCCTCGACGTCTAAATCGTCTATTTGACCTGTTTTTTGAGAATCATCAGCACCGAATAAGGATTCTCTATTGGAGAAAAGGCGATCATTCTGAGAGTCGTCGTCGCCATCCTCGCTTGAATATTTTGTCCACCGAGTTTCACCACTGTTGCTATCTCTGCTGCTGCCGTCCCTGCTGCTTTTCCTGCTTCTACTGTGTTCAGTTTTCGAGCCACTTTTGCTATTCTTCTTGCTCCTACTATTGTTGGTCTTAGATTCACTCTTGTTGCTCTTGATACCAAGATAGGTCTTATCACGATCACTCGATGAACCATAAGTTTCCCACGAGTTACGGTCGTCCTGTACGAAGACGTCACCGTCCTGAGATTCGACGATGGAATTCAAATTTTCCTGAGTATGAGCATTCATGTCGTTATCTTGATCTAACATGACAACAAGAAGAGACATTAATGCAGCACAAGCTACAGCTCCCACAATCCCAAGTATGAAAATTTTTCGACGTTTGTCCAAGTGCCTCTTAGGTTGTTGGCTTTGAACTTGCGAGGGGAATAACAACCCTTCGCCAATGTGGACGTCTACGTGGTCTTGTACTAGATGGGCAGAAACTACGGTGACTTCGGCGGGGACGTGATCGACTTGAGCATCGCCTGCATGATTAGTTTCGTCGATGATTTCATTGATATTCTCAATATCGCCTTGTTCTTCGTCGGGGTCCACTAGATGTACTCCATACGGGATGAGATCTGGTCCTGCGAGTTTCGCCCTGTTGTTATGAGATCGAGGGATCCACTGCGGTGCTTCGGGTGCCTGACCAACAGAACAATTTTCAAAATTTGTGGTGTTGCTCTGAAGATCCATTGTCCGGTTTACGTCCCCGCAATCGAAACCCGCACAAGGCTCTGAAACATTACGAGCATTCTCATTTCCAGATAAACCACTCATGCAATCAATGGAAGGAATGCTGGGGTCATTCATGGATGAGTCACAATCGTCCAAGGATTTCCCGCCTTCGATTGAAGCGCTTCGATCTTCGTGCAAAACATTGTCGATAAGTGCTATGAAATCGTGATCATCTGCATTGTCAGCATCACTGCCGGGCTTTGATGAGAGCTGGTTGTAGAAAGAGGACTTTGGACAGGTAAGGCGTCGTTGCTGGTTAAAGGAGATATTTGGGTAGTTGCCGATTTGAACATAATCACTCTGCTGCTCGTAGCTGGATTGTCGGGGGTTCTGATCAAACGGCGGCGGGCAAGTCGTGCTGGAAGTTCCCAGGGAAGGAAAATTAGGCAAATAACATTCGTGTGTTCCCGCTTCAACGACCTTTCTCTTCTTCAGATCTCCTTCCGCAGGCGTGCACTCGACCAATACACCTCCCACCGAGTCAATTGAGTTTGAATTAAAGATATTGGATGTAAGCTTGAGCAACATATCCAACTTTTGCTCCAAAAGCTTATTTTGCTCTTTAAGATTTGTGAATTCCGCATCTAGCCAATCATGATCCGAAGAACAAATTTTGAAACTGTGACGGTCCGAGTGATTACTGGAAGATTCCCCCTCTGATAACTCTGGCGAGTCGACTCGACGGCTGCTCTGGTTTTCATTGCTTTGGGCCAGGGGAGGACTTTTGCTGCGATCCCCTGGTGTACTGGTGTAGGCAAGGTGACTATTACTGCTGATTGCGATGTCACTGATGTTGCTGTTTTGATTGGAGCAATTCTTGTTCCTCTTCGCACGCTTGATTTTTCCAACAGACTCTTTTTTATCGCGATGAAAATAATCGTGCCGCCAAACCTGAACATCCGAATTATCCCTCAATCTCGACGAGGTGAATCCGTAGAGGTTGAGCTGGCGGACGAAAGAGCCCCAGTTGGAGTGCTTGAAGTACTTTGGGAGATATTGTTGAGAAAAGGTCGCTTGATTGTACACTTCGAACGAAGACCCGTCTGCAGAAAAAGCTGCAACTTCGGGGTCATGCTTGTCGAGGTGTGCAATAAGTTTGTGGGTCTCTGATGTGTTCAATGGACGAAAGTAGACAGAACCAATAACTAGTTCTTTGAGTTGTTTTCAATGATACGCGGAAATAGAGGAGTCATTCCCTCACATTCTCCAATCCAGGCTAAATCAAATACCCATCAAGGTCAAAATCACTCACTGGCTGGAAAGGTGTCTGCGGCACAATGGGACCTCGAAGCCTTGGCCGATGTATGG
>JALLPE010000306.1:0-18804 GCA_036940025.1 Conticribra weissflogii
TAGTTAACTATCACAGATAAATAACTGTGATAGTTCATTCAGTCATGTTTGTGAAAACATTAAAATCGCTGAATATATTTCGCCAATCCATTTTCTTCCTGAAACCGTCACATCCACAGAATTAAATTCTATCGTAGAGGTCTTGTAGGCAGTAGGGCGTAGTTTTCTCTTCAATATCAACTAACACAAATTCAGAAATACCCAATAAGCCACCTTTCAATTGCCCCATCTGCATCATCAAATAAGAGATTGATGACCTTCGAAGGCAACGCCGACTCTCCACCCTCCAAACTGCTTACCTAATAAAGTAGTCTCATTGCCTCCAGCGAGTAACCCTCAAATCTGAATACTGGCAAATATCATCATGTCGGCAACTTATGCAGAGCGATTATCAGAGTATCCTGACAAGGTGAGCGGCCTGTCTTCGTTGTCGATTCCTTTCCACTGCCTCTTTGTCGTCAACAAACAAATCATCCGTCAGGCGGTGGCATAGATGCGGTTTCACCATCATTTATTTTCCAGCACTTTCGTTGTCTGGGCCACTTTTTGCAATTCTTCGCAGCTGCCAATGCCACGATTATTTCTTGGTTCCTTCAATGATCTCATCATTACTTTACTTCGCTTTTATTTGACTCGATTCTGACAATGCCTTGCTTCTGCCTTGAAATTTATTCTATCGCAATACGTAATACGTTTTCCTCCCCGTCTCTTATTCCAAGGGAAAATGCGGCCTCCCCGAAAACTTTGACTCCAAACGAGCCCTCCACATCAAAATCGACCAATTAGCACAATTGATGAAGCGATCTCGATACACCGTGGTTTTGACGGGGGCGGGAATTTCCACCAGCGCGGGGATTCCGGATTTTCGTGGGCCGAATGGAATTTGGACCAAGGAGCAGGAGAGGAAGAAAAAGAAAAAGGCGGCGAAAGGAAAGAATCGGAAGAGAAGCAGGCGGAATTCCAGTGCCAGGAGAGAAAGCGGCAATTTCAATGATGACGAGAATGGAAATTCTATTTCGTTTCAAACTGCAATACCCACTTTCACACATCGGTCTCTCACTCATTTGATTTTGCAACCGCCTCCTCCGCCGAGCAATGACGAAAATAACGACATCGACCAAAGCAACAGCGGCGATGGCGATGGCGATGGCGATGGCAACAAGGAAGAAAGCGAGGCAGATACAACAACAAACAGACATGAAAACAACAAACGCGACAAAACCAGCAGCGGCAGCGGCAACAACATCAATAACCAAACCTACCTCCATCACATCGTCACCCAAAATATCGACGGACTACACAACAAAACCAAAATCCCACGTCAATACATCTCCATCCTCCACGGAGACATATTCACCGAAAAATGCGACACCTGTCACAGGGAATACATACGCTCCCACGAAATCGACTCCATCGGCCTCAAACACACCGGGAGGCATTGCACACTGGGAGGAAATCCTCCTGGAACATGCCCCGGGAGATTGAAGGATACACTCTTGGATTGGGAAGATGCCCTTCCGGACGAGGATTGGGGGCGAGCGCAAGAGGAATGTACCAAGGCCGATTTGATTTTGTGTTTGGGGACCAGTTTGAGGATTGAACCGGCGGCGGGGTTGTGTGAGTTGGCCATGGTCGGAGCGGAGTCGTCGTTGAGGGATCGAGGGGACGATTATGGTGTTGATGTCAAAGAAAGAAGAGCGGAGGAGCAGGAGAAGGACGGTATTGAACGAACAACTGGGAGGAAGAGACGAAGAGTGGAGAATTTACAACCGAAACCAACAGGAAGTAAGTTGGGTTATGTCATTGTCAATTTGCAAGTGACTCCATATGATGATGATGCTACATTGGTCATACGAGGGAAGGTGGACGATGTCATGAAAGAGTTGATGAAAAAGTTGGGATATCAAGGCAATTGGGATGACTTGCATGACTATGGTAAGAGCGGAGCATTCCACGGCAGTGATTCAGTCGAATTGGTTTGTGATGACGGCAGGGATGAAGACGTCAATAGCAGTGGGAACAACGGGAATGGCCGAAGCGATAATACTAGCCTTGAACGAGGGAGTGACCCTTCTGCAAGTCCTCTTGACGAAGTCAGCGTTGCGAAGAGAGTGAATGGTCGGAATGAAAGACTAATGTGCGGAGGTATGTCCCACGATTCGCCTGAAGTCTTGGTGATAGAGGATGAAAGTGAAAACGATGACTCAACTGTCGGAGGTGTCAGTAAAAATGTCGGGAGACGATGATTGTGCACATGTCTAAGAATTTGTACTTGCATGTTTTCACAATCAAGAATTTTGTTGGAAAATTGCACATTAAACTGTAATTCGAATATACTCCTTACCGTCGATTTAGAGCCAAAGTGAAATTTGCTGTTTCGCATGTAATAAACAAATAATCTTTTTAGATTATTTTACTGGTCCGAAATGAATAAGAGCAATTATTTGATTTAACATCACTTGCAAAACAAATTTCATTTTATTACGTCTAGACATACACCTAATAAAAGATATCAATGTATTCTTTGACAATGCAGTCATTGAATGGTGATTCATCTACCATTCTGAACAGCATTTCTTTTAGCATCTGACGTATGTCGAATGTTTGCTAAAAGAGGAAGAAGAGAGAGTATTGAGACAACAGCGATGGCCTTCAAATGAAAAAATGAAACAATCATTGAGTATACAGTTGCTGTCACTAGTTACAAGTGATTGCTCTGCAGTCAATTCTTGAGTCTTGGATGATGGGCACCAATTCCAATCACCCTCATAGACACAGGGACATTACTATTGCTGTTACTCTTATGGATTCCAGGTCGCACTCAAGAAATGCCATTGAGGACAATGGGATATTGTGATAATTGGGAAGGTTTTCCTTGTTGTCACTATTCGTTCATTGTTTTTCAAAACAAAAAAATGAAAACAACATATCTCTTTATAAAATTCAATGCTATCAATGGCATCAGCACATGTCTACCCCAAACCCCATATTCATGGTTGCAAGACAACAATTGGGGTTCCTCATTGGCAGGAAATCTAACAATCAAAGAGATCTCTTGAAATGATAGGTAAACTGTATCAGTAATTCATATTTGTTATCAAGGTCTCACCATTGGATCCATCACTTTTCCTTTGATGATAATCATCAGTTATTTTACACTTTATGGGGCAAAATTTTCTTCTTCGCACTTTTCCCCAGGGCCTTGATCATGGGTTTGTCATACAGCAACAAACCAAAACCAATTTGGCAAATTTTATCAAAACCAAAACATGACCTCCTTTGCCAGCCCTTCATTGGATGTCATCAATGTGTAATAGACTCAATCCAACCAAACCTCACTATGACATAAACCCAACAACCCCTGCCCCTCCCCTACATTGAAGTGTCCATCACAATCACAAAATCCTATCATCCCTTAAATTCATCATAGTCTCATTCTACATCAGTCTTCACATAATTGTTAAGTCCAAGGTACCATATTCTTTCACCATAATGTAGGGGATTAAACTATGTGGGTAGTGATATCAGTCTACCAAGCAGACCAATGACGGGGCTTTTGTTATTTAGTTTTCAAGATTGACAAAAAGAAGGTTGGTTGGGAGCAGATGGGAAACAACATGTCTCTGGATTTTGGCAAAGAGTTGAAACAATCCAATCTCAATGTCATCAGGAATGCCAAGAGAAGAAAGGACAAATGCAAACAACTGAGGAACATGCATGAAAGGTTACAGAAGATCATGTAATATTTAAGTAATCTTGCAAAAGAGCAGAAATTGTGTGCACTCTGGAGATTTTCATTCAAGCTCAGAAGTGTATTGGAGCCAACATGATAACAATTTTGTTAGAATTGACAAAAGTTCATATTATAAGAGAATCTTTGTTGGAATTGGTGGAGATATTTCATCAATGGTAGGCATGAAGTCTGATAGAACATTTGAATGATTTGCAAGAAAAAAGATCATATTTTTGGCAATTCACAGAGGACCAGATACAGAGCTAAGAGCAAAGAGCTTGGGGTGTTTAATATTTAAGTTGATTCCTTAACATGGGTATACCATCAAGGACAAGTTAGGAAATGGTAGATATGAGCTGAATTGTCTTCTTGGGTGAATGGTGCCATCACTCAAGAAGAATTGAATGCATGATTTGTTAGTAATAGCTTGTCTAAGAGGAAGGAGGAAGTGTGAAGATTCCTATAGGTAATCGATTTGATTTCAGAGGCTTGTGTCATATGTCATATCCCACAAACCGGGTCAGCAATGGAATGTCCATGACAAAAGATACTTGAATATACATCAAATAAGGTAGCATGCAAAGTTATTTGAATTAAAATTAATGAATGCTGTGATTGTTAAACCTGTACCCTATCTAGCTTTTCATATGATTTGTATTATTTATTTGTAACTTTGTACAAAATCTTGAACTTACTTGGTAACTGAATATGTATTTTATGAACCATGAACCATTTAATGTTGCAAACAAAGACTGACATTTTGAGTGTTCATTTTTGACTGTGTTATTTTTTGGGGTCTGGTAATTTTTCATCTCCATTGCAATTGCTGAAATAATGATAATCCAGAACTAGTCAACAATTCAAACAAGATGCTTGTCTTAAATTGTGCATCACTACCCACAGTACTGAGGAACTCGTAGACAAACACGTATCTTTCTGACATTTAGCTGTGCGAAACTCTAAACTTCCTACATGCTTACACAATCTTTTTTATTTATTTTTATGTGAAAATTATTTTTTTCAATTTGATTCGATGAGAACTCCTGCCTTTATGATACTCTATGTACTTTTTGTCACACCGTGAACCAAATAGGAATGGGGTACTACTACGTACTATGTTTGACCACGATACTCATCGTTCCACACCATAATAATTAAGTAATATTTAACCTCTAGGTAGACCGAGAGGCGAAGGAGCCATCTGGAAAGACATCACAGAAAAACAACTACAATATCTAATCCGGTTAAATTATTACGGTGTCCAAGAACCACGACCATATCAATCCCACCCGCAACCCGCAATTGAAGAGATACACCACTGTCGCCACCATGACGAAAAAAGGCCCCTTCTCCAAACCCTCCAAAAGCCGCCCCACGGTCCCCGAAGAAGTCGCCGCCGACGCCCCTCCCATCCCCCCGGAATTCCGATCTCCCGACGACCACGGCACCGGCGTCGTCAACCGCGTCGTCGACGGGGTCATCGAACTGGGCGTTCCGGGCGAGAGGGCATTCGCAAAAAAGACGACCTCCAAAACCACGACGGCCGACGAAAGCCGTTGCGCAGGGTCGCCCTCCGCCGGCGCCGCCAGGACGGACCCCACGACGACCATCCTGCAGGAGAAGAAGGTCGCGCGACGAAAACGGAATTCGCGCGAAGTCGTCCGCCCGGGCGCGCAGGCCGTCCACGAGCCGGCCGTCGCAATGGACGCCCATTCGCATTCGCGGGGGCCCGAGTTGGTGGAGCCGCACGAGGAAGAGGGCGACCCCCTCGGCGGGGGGAGGACGTCGACGTCGTCGGGACCCCTCCCGCCGGAATATCGAGACGGCCCCGCCGACGCCGTCACTTCCACGGGGGACAGTTACCTGGCGAGGCTGGCTCGGAAGCGGAGGAAGAACAAGCTGTCCGGCGCGGCCGTGCGGGGCAGGCCGGCGTCGGAGTTCGTGGTGACGGCGGAGGTGGAGCCGCTGGACGTGCCGCGGCCGACGGAGATCGAGGGGGGGCGGGGCGGGCGTCCTCCGGCCGTCGTGGGGGGGGTGTTGGAGCAACGGGCTGTGGGGGGGGATGGCTTGGGTTTGGGCGGCGGTGACGGCGACGGTCGTCAGAGTCACGGTCGAGGTCGACATGGCAGCCGTCGTCACAGGTACGGCCACGGCCATGGGCATGGGGATGTGGAAAATCGAGGCTCCTTCAGCGACAGCCACGACGACGACGACGACGACGACGATGACGACTACCAACAATATCAACAGCGTCAATTGCAACAGCAATTGCACTTCCGACAACAAAATCGGCTCAGTTATCAAGAGACATCCATTCGGAACACAAATCCAAAGCAGTGGTCCAAATACCAAATGAGATTTGCCTTGTGTTCCGTTCTCAATTTTATTCTCATCATTGTCATTATTGCCATGGGAGTTATTATTGCCAAGAATGATCAAAACAACAGCAACAGTAACAATAATCTGAAGGAGGAGAACACAAATACTGCCAACAACCTGGACACCATCGACTCGAATGCCAACAACACCAAGGCATTCTCGCCGTCCTTTGCTCCCATGCCATCCTGTCTACAGGCCTCGTTTCGACAACAACTTCTTCCCCGCTCCGTCGTTTGTCCCGACTATGACAATAACAATGCGTCGTCTTCGTCATCGTCGTCGTGTCCCGAAATCTTCGTGGCAGTGGATGGTAATCATTCCGTGGTTACCGTCGGAAACACGCTCTACTTCTTTCAATACACAGACAAAGCGGTTGTTCAAGCCGATGCATCTACCAACACCAACAGCACCAATAACGATGCTAATGACAACGACAATAATGACAACAACGTCATCGATGGCATATATTTCTGGAAAATCACTCAAACCACGCAACTTCACTCGTCCAACCAATACCTACCAGTGGCCATCTCCAAAGACACCGTCGTCGTGGGAGCACCGACCGAAACCAAAGATTCCTCCAATGGAGTGGCGTACATTTACCAATGGAATGGGGACGACGCCACCATCGCGGATGCCGCTGAAAATGCGGCTCCGTCGTGGAGGGTCGTCGATCAGTTGGAACACGGATGGACCAATGAAGATATCGAGTTGGATGCCGGTGTCGTTAGCTTGTTTGGAAAAACTGTCGATGTCAGAGACGGTGAGTCGTGAAGCGATCTCCCGATATGATACTGATGTTGTTTTCGTCATGATAGTTACGACATGATTACGATGGTGAATGGTGCAGGGTGTATTACGTATGATGTATGATAATTATTATGATTGTTTTTGAAACATGAGTTGGATTGTCGCAAATGACAACATTTGGACATGATTTCAATGGCACTGGTTTGCTCCTTCAACTATCCTCTTGCTGCTTGCACTTATTGTTCACGATTGCTCACCCATCATTCATTACCATTCACGCCGCACACAGACCTCATCGTGATAGGAGCCTACGCAGACATCGGAACCATCCACCCCACCTTCTTCTTCCGTCGCGACCGCTTCGGATGGGACAGAGAAGAAATGTCCAACCGATCCAACGATCGTCTCCGATCCGTCGCCAATGTCGCCATTGGACCCGACGGATTGGCTCTCTCTACCCTCCGTGATCCACCCTTTGGTGTCTCCAACGACGGGACGGTGTTTTTGTTCCAGAGTCAGGATGTGAATCGGGAAAATGCCAACAACAACAGCAATAACGATGGTAACAACGCCGGTTCCACTACGCAAATGGGATTATTCCAAAAATTGACCTGGGAGACGTGCAATTTATTCGGGGATGTGGCGCAGTTTTTGGACGATGGAAGTCTCTTGGCCAGTTGTTGGAAAATCATCGACGCCGGTGATGGAGGTGAGGATGGCGCGGCCACTTCCAAAGTTTCCATCTTGTATTTCACCAGAATCAGTGGAAATTACGAATTCCAACAAGAATTTGTCTTGGAAAATGGCGTTGCCGTTTCGGATTTGGATTCTAAATGGTTTACTGTGGACAGAGAGCGAGGCACTTTGTTGGTGAGAGAAGATGTCGGTGTCATTCGCGTGTATGGTCGGATGGGACGTGCCGAGGATCCATGGCAAATTTATCCAGAGGCAACTTTTGTCCGTAATGGTGATGGTGCTGCTTATGGTGATAATGATAACGACAATGACGTTGTCAGCGGTGGGGAGATGGCCGTGTCGGGTAACACGGTGTTTATGCGGATGGACGATGATTTGCAAGTGTTCCAGTTAGAGGACTGTTGAGAGGTATTATTATTGTGTATTCAATATTGAGAGATATTATTATTGTGTATTCATTTTTATGTATCCATGCAATTGAACGTGTTTTTTCCTTACATGTTAAATCAATTGGTTTTGTGAAAATGTTCTTTGGATGTCAAATGTTGGTGTGTTTCATTATATGATGGATGCCAATTTATTTCCATCCGATGTATTTTTATAAAATAATGATAATATGTGAGTGTTTCTCAAAAATATGAAAATCATTAATTTTATTTTTTGTATGATAATTATCAAAGAGATGCCTTTCTGCCTATGAATAATATGTGACAAAAAAATCAATGACTGTTAGTAAAAATGGATTTTGAATTCCATTAGAAGATGCTGTATTTCCTTTCTTATCACGATATGCCTTTAGTCATTGCATCTTCACAATACTTGATTGTGATGTATTCATTGTTTATGAGCAATCAATGAAAGAAGAAGTATATAATCAATGCAACTCAATGAGATTTGAAAATATATCATTTCTTTGATGTAACATCACAACTGCTTAAAGGAATTGAAAATTACATGTTTCTGGCATGAAGTCAAAATACTTTGTGCTGATCAACAATCACAATGGATCATAATAATGGGAAGTGGTTAGAATTAGATCAAATATTTACAAAACATTTATTTTGAGTTGGGAAATCATAACTAGCTTTCATTTCCCTGGTTCAGGGTCAAGGTCATTCTAATGGTTATTCTCTAAGGTGGCCATTGTAAGCATTGGAACAATCACACAATAAAAAATGGTGATTGAGAATGAGTAGATCGTTATTAGATTCAATAAACAATATTTAGGTTATTATTGTATCATGCCCCAAACTGTTTATGACTACTCAAAATTCCCTAATTTTTTATTTTAAAAAAAAGTAATATTCTGCTTGATATTTTCGTGTCACAAGGGAGTTTTTCAGTAAGAGTCATGATCTTACTCCAGAGAGGAAAAAGTCTCCAGGGTTCATATAAAACCACAAAATACCGATGTTACGAAAAAAATGTTACCATTGGTTGAAAAAGTGGTTTTCCAACTGTGTAGATAATATCACCTTCTTCAGACGGTACAAACGTGTTACGATGTGTTGATACAAGGGTTTTTCAACTCTGAATTGACTCGTACCTGACAGGAACGTATTTTATGCTGTATTAGTAAAAATAGTTCTCATGACAAAAATGTGGAAAAATGACCTTCAATAGTACATTTTTTTTTAGTGGGAGGCCTTGTAACACAAACTTTTACGGCAGGATCCCGTATGTCAACTAATTTCAACGTATGTAATACGTGAAAGGAAGTTCAACTAAAATTTTGTCAGAAAAATAGTTTTAAAAAATTGCTGTGTATTTCATTGATGTAGTAAAATATTATAAAATGGATTAAAAAAATATAAAAATTGATAGAGATCAAATCGAAATATGTCTCTCTGCTCCGTCTCACTCCGCTTCTCGGAAACTTCCTTTGCCGTCATCATGAGACATTGCATTAGTATAGGAATCGTGTACTTGTCGTGATTCATTCCTTCATAGAATATGATAGTCTGAGGTAAGTAACATGCGATTTATCAGGTATTTACCGAAGCCAGAAATATACAAATCCCCGAAAGGTGTTTGCTCCATTATTTGTGAGCACGAAAAACGTTTTGCGACCGATATGGTTAAAACACAGCCATCCATTTCAATCTCGAAGACTTTATTTTTTCCTCTTTCTCCTAAGCTCTATCCCTTGCAATGCATTTTATTTTTAATTCAAACTCAAATCACCTGCCTATTGAAAGGAAAAGTTTTATACACAATTTACGGCTGGTGAAAGCTTGGAAGGTGCATCACTCCATTCACAAAACTGCAAAAATGCTGGCTTGATTTTATTGTGTACAAAATCATTTTTTCACAAAAAAAGTTTTGCAAATCCATCAGTCTGTCTGACACAAATGAATAAAATCTGGGTTTTTGTTTTACAACCTTATCTGCTTACAGACTTCAAATAATGCATTTTGGAGTATTGATTTTATTTGGGATATTTTCAATTTTAAGGGATCAAAAACAAAGTTTCCAGGTTGAAAAATTTTTCAAAGATAGACAAACCAATAACCTTAGTCCATTTGATGCATATGAAATCAAACCCATCAGAAATCAAAGTTACAAAAAATTTGACTTTGTCAGCACACATCAACCCAACAAAACTGCAAAAAACCACCACTGTGAAGAAAATTTGTAGAGAACTTTTAGGTCCGTTTGCAAGTAAAAAGTAGTATAATATAGCTTCATAATAAAAATAAGCAATAGTGCAAATAATGATGATGTACACTGATTTTCAGAAATGCTCAACTATGGTTTCCAAGTTGTGTTCCTGGTTGGATTTTTGGGACACCAAAGGCTAAAGGTTTAGAAAAATCCAATACCCACAACCTAATGTGGGGTTGGAATTTCAATTTTTTGCCTCCAATGGACAAGCCCTAAGAGTACTGCAAATATTTTTTGTGTTGACTTATTGTTCATAGCTTTGACATCTCTATCTTTCAATTCATAGGATAACAAAAATGTCTTCAAAAACAACATAAGTTTGATACTCAAATGAACCCTAGCTCATGATAGAAAACTCCATGAAAAATTTTTTCATGTTAGGGCTTAAATCAGGCCTTTTTATTCTTCCATAGTGCTCAGAACCTATTGGTATATAAATATTTTTCTTACAACCAGCCATGAAAAAATCTAGTGGCTAGTTCTCAAGAAAAAGTATCCCCAAATCATGCCCCTTATTTGCATGTGTTCTGACTCATAAAGGCAACACACCTGGTAATGCCTCCCCTTCCCCTTCTGTTAAAGATCATACAAGTAATCTCATCAAAGTTGCTGCTCAGATTAACTACAATGTTGAAAATTGCATCATGAAGGCCCTAATTGTGTTGTGTCTGTTTCATGATGACAACAATATATTGTTTGGTGATGGATAATATTGATGGAAAAATTCAAAGTCCTTCATGTAAGGATTCCATTCAATTTAATATCAGCAGAAATCCTTTAGTCATCAAATTTTAGTCCTGATGAGAGGGAGAAAAGTGCAGTTGAACCATGCACTAATGAATGGCAGCTGCCAAAATTTTACAAAGGCTTGGCAAGCACCCGATATCATACCCATACAATGTATAATTCCTCAAACAAGAACAACAAGCTGAAACAAAATGCCAAATCTGCAATTCTTAAAAGAGCTGATGAGAAACATAAATTCGATATCCAAACCTTGTCTCATCCATGTGTTAGTTGATAATGATGAGGTGAAATATGACTTTTTGACCCATCATGACATTCCACAGGGAAGACTTGCCATTGAAAAATGGAATACTGAGGATTGAGATCAATCAAATTGGCATGTAATGGCAATATATTGGAACAAGACAAATTTTTCACTTGAAGCAGAAAAATACTTATAATTTGGTAGAAAATATGCATGTTGCAACACCTGAGAGATGTGAGGAAAAGTTTTCATAACTCTTAATCTAAATTGAGTCATAGAAATTGGGATAGGATTAGCCAAGGTGATTGTGGTAGTGAGCCAATTCATACTATGAATGCTAATGCAACAAATGAGAAGCTATTTGGATCTTTGAGGAATACCTCAGATCATGCTCATGATTAACATCAGGTTTTTTATGTCACAGTCAATTTTACCTTCTATACTTATGACATATGTTGGAGAATCACGGCTTGCTTGTATTGTCATGACTTCTAGGTTTGATGTTAAGATATGGTAGCACCATGTACAATGTACAATGAATTGAAGCATGTATTGTCATCAAAAAATGTATATCCCACTTTCAGAACACCCTTTTCCAACCTCTCTTATCAAGCACTGTCTTACATCCAAAAATGTAACATGAATATCTGATTTATCCAATTTATTCTTCCTCTCACAGAAATTTGATTCCTTACAAAAATTTATTTATCTGCATCTTCATTAGAAGGCATTCAATGCAATTATCTTAATTTTGGAAACTAATGCTACTGAGTCAGCAAAACCAATTGCAATGGCCACATTCTGCAAAAAAATTGTAATGCACAAGCCAGTCTAACATTTGTACAAAATTTCCATTATGTGCTAGAGCAGGGGAAGAGTTCCCATCTATCCTCCTTTTACTTTTCATATCTCTTTGAGAAAGGACAGAAGATTTCATCGTATCCAATTTTTCATGAAACACTGTGCATGACTTGCAGCTCATTTGGTATGCAAAACAGTAATATGTTGGTCCAAGAGTATCAAAAATCTCTCTCACTGATTGTCTGTTTTTTTAAATGAGTATACAAGTATTTTGTTGTTGTTGTTGTTGTTGTTGTTGTTGTTGTTGTTGTTTTGTTTGTGCATGCTAGGGATGTGGCGTGGATGGGGTAGATGGGGCTTGATGGAATTTTTGAATCATTATTTTATTATTTTGTCCAAATTACTCTTGACTTGCTTGACAAGATGTGGTACTGTGAGGGCTAGGTAGGTACCATGCCATACACTTCACATAGAGGAGGAAGGACAAAAAGGACAAAAAAGATTTTTATCTAAAATATATGGGGTTAATCCAATAGTAGCGTGTCTGGATGGTACTTTTCAAGTATAAAAAGTACAAAGTGTACCATATCTTGGTTGCTTGGTGTGAGGGCCTTGTAACTCCCTACAATGGCACAAAGGACGTCGTAACAAGGGTACCATGTATAAACACGACACTTTTGAGTTCTCAATTTAGGGTTCGTTCGTGTCTGGTTTTCGCATCATGCGTTAAGTCACGTCAATGGTCATTTTTTAAATTTGCTAGCATCTGAGAGTTGATTCTAAACAAATGTCTCTGAGTTGTTATAAGAGTTCGCGATGTTGACCGTCTTTTTCCCACGCAATACGTTCCGGCTTGGGTAGCATCCGATTCTGTTTTTGAGGCTTATCCCGCCATGAGCAACTTTTAAAATTAATCGCAACTCATTATCTATTGCCCTTCCTTTAGGCAGAATTCAGTGTCGAGCGGGAAACGACTTACTACAGGCTCTCAGCTTCCATGGTCATTTTTTGTTGATATGTCATGAAAATTCATGACGATGTTGAAAGAGTGAGATTCGGCGAAAACATGGGACAGCTAACCTGAACTCAACATGTTATAAATTTTATTTAGAATTGTAATAAATTAAAAATAATAATTAAATGAAGGCTACTAGTTCGACGTAAACTGATACTACATCATGTTGGTACTAATACCCACATGAATCAATGGACGAAAATACGCTTTCAACATTGAAGAGCTCTAAGTACCATACCTTGACGGACCGCAAATTGACCGTCATCATCCCTTGAGAAGTATTGTACCTACGATGTCGTAGAAATGAAGAAGAAGACCAATGTGGACTCCATCTCCGAAAAAAGTATCGTAATCACAATAGAGATAGCGAAAGTTGAGATCTGTTTTGATTTGAACTCCTCTAAAAGTCATTAGAGATAGCGAAAATTGAGATCTGTTTTGATTTGAACTCATCTAAAAGTCAAAAGTTTTGATCGAGGAAATTGTTACTACTACCTCTAGACATCTTCGAAATGCACACATCACACCCTGTGTAAAAACAATATAAGACAAATCATCCGAAAAACAACATCCAACAGCAATCGCTGCCCTCAATCCTGCCATTCCACCCCACGACATCGTCTCCAAAGAGATCGAGGGACAATATTGTAACCCAGCTAGCCACCTCTCCATGGCAGTGGCTCTGTCTCCCTCGCCGTCGTCATCGCCATCGAGAAAATCCCCCTTCGCCGCCGCCGCCGCCATGATAAAAACGCCCAGTCGAGACCGCAGCTGCAGCCGACGGCAACGCGCCCACGACCCGCCGCAACGAGACGCCCCCCCGTTGGAACAGTCGCGCCACCGCCAGCACCAGCGGACGTACCTTCCGATGGAGCCGCCGGAGACTTGCGATTTCAAAACGTCGAAAAAGCCGGAGCAGCCGGCGCTCGAGCCGCCCGAGGTCATTTTGGACAGAGAGGAGGACGAGCGAAGAGCGGCGGCGGACGGCGGCGGCGGTGGCGTTGGTAGCGATGGCCACGACGACGACGAGGACGAGGACGACGACCCCGAGGAACGCACCCGTTTGACGCGGACTCGCCTGTCGAAGCCGCCGCGGCGCAGCGACGCTTCCGACAGCAGCCACGGCGACGTCAGCATAATTCTCGACGGGATGGAAGGATCGGCTCCCATCCAATCCTCTGCGACTTCTTCTTCGGCAGCCGACGCAGTGGCGGCGTCCAAGGCGTCGCTGCAGGCGCTGCACGTGATCCCTCGGCGCGACGGGAGGAGGGGGCCGGCGAATTCCGCGGCGGGAGGAACCGTCGACGGCGACGACACTTTCCACTCTCGGACCGGCTCGAATGACGGAGGGGACACGCTGGGATTGGGGAGCATGCTGAATGGGGATAGTCGCAATTACGGCGGGGAAGCGGCAACGGCGACGTCCAATTTGGGGGACATGAGCGGGGCTCTCATCGTGCTGTCGGGGGCGAGGGAGGCGAGTTTTGAAAATTTGAATTTCAAAGAGGTTCAGCGGCAGCAGCAGCGGAAAAATAAAAATTCAAAACAAACATCGAATCAGAGACAAATAGGAAATGAGGGGCAGACTCCGCCAGAAGAGCCCGGACAATCTCAGTCACTAGTCGTGTACCAACAAACTGAGCCGCAAGCCCGATCGCTCCCCCGCAGCACTCCGCCCTCTCGCTCGGCTCGACAGAGAAACAAAGCCGCCGCTGCCTATTGCTCCAATTCCCACACCAGCGGAACCAGTGGGGCGGGAGCCAGTCATTTGAGCGGGCACAGCGCGGCGCTTTCGGCGGACTGTCACTCGATACGGACCAAATCCCCTCCTGATCTTCGCCCCCTGCCTCCCAGCCATATCAGCATGTCAAGAGAAAGGATATTGGACAGAAAGGATAAAAAGGGGCAATTGGAAAGCTTTTTGACGAAACGAACCAGTTGCGGGACGGAGCTTTCGGAAACAAGTCGGGACCGAAGACATCGAGGGGGGAGAAGCGGGGTTGGTGATGCCGACCTGAGTGTGGATGCTAACGCTAACGTCAAAGGGAGTGCTTCCTTCAGTGCCAGTGACGAGATTGTCGGCACCACTAGAAGGAGGACCGGCAGAAGTACAAGCCGCGTGAGAAATCGATCGGTCGGCCCCAACGCTGCTTCTTCTGCCGCCAGATCGACTCCCGCGGCCAGAGCTCGTTCCAAATCGAGGCCCAGAATGAAATCCATCAAGTCGAATGACGTGTCACAGGATTCTATTGCTGCTACTTCTGAGGCTCCGTCAGTCGATCTCGATCATCCCGACCGAATACGAAAAGCGGGCACCGTGAAAACTGCCTTGCACAGATCCATCTCATCCCCCGTTCAGGAGACCAACTTTGCAGGCAGACGACTTTCGCCCCCCAATTCGAAATTGGCATCGGCGCCATCGTCGGGAAATCATGGTCGTGGAGATGGCCACGACTTCAGCGCAGAAAAGGGACATCGCCGAACCTATTCGAGATCCAACACCACTGCCTCGTCCGAATCCTCCCGCGAATCATCCACCATTCTTAGAAACAGTTGTCTTTCCCTTAATCACCCCCCTCCTCCGCCACCCCCTCTAAAAAGGTCTGACATGAAAAGTACTAGAAGCAGTCAAGATGATCTCTCTAATTCACAGGTTCATAATAATGATAATAGTTATATCGGTCTCGCTTCCAAGCACAAGGAGTTCAAAGACTGCGAAGTTGCCGTCGCCGCGGCGCCGTCTTTCAACCAATCGCAGAAAACGCAGGTACCAACGTCATCTATGTCAAAGTCGACTCGGACAAAGCTGGAAGACCCGACCAACCCCGCGGATGGATCGGAAGCGACGGGAGGAACGGAAAGCACTTATCCCAGCACTTCCTACGAACGAGGGAATGGCAGTGGCGGCTATGGAGATAGCGGCATGGGAAGCGCCATGATGGATTATCATGGGAACAACCGCAATTACGAGGCAGCTACTCCTCGAGGCATTCGAGAAAGCACCAGCAATGTGAGTGGCAGTGGCAGTAGCAGCGTCCGAGATAGAAATAACATTGGTGTCAGACAAGCTAGTGAGAGATCGACGCCCCCTCCTCCTCCTCCTTCTGCGGTTCCGGGTCCTCCATCATCCGCTCGGTCGTACCGTCATGACGACAGCATAAACAATGTGAGTAAGAACCAGAGTGCAATCCATCGTCATCCGCCTCCTCCTTCGGCCACAGCAAACCCCGCTGCAAATCCCTCGGCTCAAACAAAAGGCAAATACAAAACCTTCCATTTCGAAGACCTTTCCGAATCCAGGCTTTCGGAAGCGAGACGTCAGGGAGTCAACATATCTCACGGACGGGGAACCAGCAAAACGGTCTGCGACGACTGGGGTAGGGAGAGTGGAGATGGCCGGGCCGCCGCAAGGACTTCAGACCGTTATGCCAGATCCGCAAGCGCGGCGAGAATGCGCCGTGCTCAAAGCGCCGGGCGTCGTCGGGCCAGTGTCAACGACGATGTGGAGTGGCAGCGTCAGCAGGTCAGGGGTTATCGTCAGTTTGATGACAGTGATGGCAGGAATAGGGAGCGTGATTGGGACCGAGCAAGGGATAGGGATAGGGATAGGGATAGGGACAGAGAACGCAACAGAGACAACGGCAATCACTACCAGTCAGTGACCTCTCTCTCCAGGTCCAAAGACCAAATCCATCCACCACCTCCGCAGCACCAGTATCAGCGCGGTCCCTCGAGGTCACGTGCATCATCCAGGCCTCCCCCCCCTGCTTCAGCAAGAGCAAGATCTCCAGAACCACAACGGTCGCGTACTCCTTCAAGGCACCAACGGGACTATGGTCACGATGATAGCAGGAGATTCAATGATCAGCGTTACGACGACGGAAGGCATCACGACGATAGAAGTTATCACGATCGCGACAGGCAGTACCACCCACCTCCGCCTCAAGAGCCTCAAGATAGGAGGTATCATCATCATGAAGGAGTGAAAAATGGAAATATTAATAACAATCACCATAACTACCATCCTCCAAACAACCCTCCAGCCGGCAAAGAAATTCCCAAGCGAGATCTGCTCCGTCATCCCTCAATGCATGACGATCAACCTACACCAGGTGCCAATGAAATCAACCTAGTTATTGATGAACATGGTCACGGCTCTTTCACGTGTTCCAACAAACAATTTGACATTCAAATCGAGGAATCCACAAGACGATACGTCATTCGGACTCAAATGGGGAAACTCTCAAAAATTCGCGAAACTCACCCCCAAACCAACATACTGCGCACTCTTTCCTATTGGAATGATTTGCAGAAGAAACGATATTCTAGAGATGGACATGGCATCGGTGGACAATTGGCAATCGACTCACAAAATAAAAATCAAGTCATCATGACCCTGATGGGCGAATACACCAGGGCGGAATGGGAGTACGATGAGTGGTTTCAACGAGAACTCGAGCGGTTTGTTGAGGATGCGTTGCAGTTCCACATGTGTTTGAATGGGGAAACGGAAGATGACATTGCTAATGGAAAAGGGAAGAAGAAATCGAGTAAGAAGAAAAAAGGTGGTGATGGTGTGTTGAGTAAGGTTTTCCAGAAGGCAATCAATCGCGACAATAAATGATTGGTCAGATAGACTCATTCGGGCCGATAGTGATGATTAGATTTCGCGCGGAATATTATTTTATGACCATAGACGGAGTTCGCCATATCATGCGATTCATAGAATTACATTTGAACGTTTTAGTTAACGTAATAACATACATATTTTCCAGATGACCGGTAGAAACTAGCTTCTGTTTATATCCTTACAAGATACATTGAGTCTCGGGATTCTACGGCAAACCAACCTACAAATTATGTTGCATCGCATGTTGCTACTACCGGAGCTGGAAGCTTTTGGTCTCAAGCAATCTGAGCTTGGCCCTGTTTCTTTGTTGGGACTAAGATCATCTGTGTGATCTATGTTGAAGATTCTCTTTTGGAGTATTCAATCTCCTGCAGTGAAATTACTAACAGAGAGGGTTGAATTGGGAAGAAGGTGATGCTGTTGGTTTTTTGGGTGTTCAGTTGACCTCAGAAGAGAAGACCAATTGCCTTTTTATGACCCAAGTTGGCCTAATCAACAGTTTCATCGAAACTCTTGGTTTTTAAAGTGGCACTGTCAATCTCAAGATATCTCCAGCAGATTGAAAAAAATTGACCAGGGACTCTAATTGACCACCATGTGATGCCTCCTTCTCCTGTGCCAGTGTTGTGGAAATGCTGCTAAACTTGTCAGGGCATACTTGCAAACTCTTGTGCTTTATATACTTTTTGCCCCAGTAAATAAAATGAAGCTGCTCTGAAATGACTTGGACAATATCTCAAGCTTACTTAGGAGAAAGAAATGATTTTGAAACCATCAAAGTAATTGAGAGTTAATGCCTATCCTGATGCAGATTTTGCAGGACTCTATGGATACAATTATATTTCTAAACCTGCCTAAGATATATTATCAAAATCTCTGATTGCCCTTTTCTTTGGGAATGAAAACTTTGGATGGAAATAGTCCTGTCAACCATGGAATCAGAAGTTGTTGCTCTGGCAAGCTATTGCTGTGAACTGTTCCTAATCATTGATTTGGTTGATTTGGTTAATTTGATTGATTTGGTTGATTTGATCACTTCAGTTGCTTAAGTTGCTTAGGTTGCTTAGGTTTGATTGGGTCAATTTGGTTGATTTGGTTGATTTGGTTGATTTGGTTGATTTGGTTGATTTGGTTGATTTGGTTGA
>JALLPE010000307.1:0-18986 GCA_036940025.1 Conticribra weissflogii
CTAAATTTCAGTCCCACTGATTTAATTTACTCCTCCATAGGCACTGGTCTAAGAACACGAGTTTTTGGAAAGAAATACTCATTTCTTTATAATACGGGCTAATCAAATAAGGACCTGTTCAACTTTATTCAAGACATCTGTTTGCACAGGCCTCTAATTACATTCACTAAAATACAAAGGGATGATTGTTCAACTCAAAATCATTCGCCCAGCCCCTTTTGTAGATGTCACATTTCATCATTCAAAACATGTGTTCTAAATATAAGTGTTTGAAGGTACAATAACTACTATCCCAGATAAAATTTGTTTTGTACTAATATGCACTTTCATCACACATCAACAAAAAGTTGGAATCAACCAACAAACAACCTGACTTCTCACTCATTCACATCATTGATATCTCATTTTTCAAGTATACTACCGAGCAGCAGAATTGTTTGCTCAAATGAGCAGAGCCAACAGACACAACGTTATTATCTTCACAACTGGCAGATGATAATTTCATAGATTGATACGGACTCTAAAATATATCATATTTTATGATTTCTCTTGTGCAAATCACTCATTGCACCCAAAACAACCAACATTTCTATCACAAAATGCCGACACCCGATGGCCTCATTGTCCCATTCCCTTCTTCAAGAAGGCGATCGTCATCCTTGAGAGACTTTGATTTAGGGGTCACTTCTCCAGCTATCACTACCCATGCTTTCGCTACCACTGCTAGCCTCAACACTGCTACTACCGCTACTAATCCACGTTTGATGGATCGTCACGTTCGCTTCTCCGACGACAGCTCTCTTCGGATCTATCAGCGTTCTGATGCCGAGAAGAGCATAAATCGTTGGTACTCCGGTGCGGAGTATAAACGTTTTCAACGCATGCAGCTGTTGGAAATCTCCAAGGCGAGGCAAGTTATCAGTAGCAGCCCCGACTCCATTGATGGCAACTATCTACTAAGATGTCTCGGAGCGACCAACTACTTGTCCCAAGACACCTTGAAGCGAGTGCTGCTGAAGAGAGAACTGCATGTCGAAGAGGTATTGAGCGAGCAGCGACGCCAAGTGCAACTAAAAGTTCGCGATGACGAAGGACTCGGTCGAGTCTCTGAAGCTAGTAGCAAGTGGTCACGAAAGAGAGC
This sequence comes from Conticribra weissflogii, assembly GCA_036940025.1. Classification (NCBI taxonomy): domain Eukaryota; phylum Bacillariophyta; class Thalassiosirophyceae; order Thalassiosirales; family Thalassiosiraceae; genus Conticribra; species Conticribra weissflogii. The sequence continues at coordinate 1,142 of JALLPE010000307.1, forward strand.
TTATGATATTGCGATTTTGTATCAAAACATGGGAAGCGATTCCATTATGCCAGTGTCGAAGAATCTATGGATTATGGACTGCTAGCGACGATGAGCAGTAGTTATTTGTCATGAAAATTTTGCCAATTACTCATGCAAAAAGGAGATGTGTCAAAAATCAAAAAATAATAATATGTAAATCTAATTGCAGAAAAACATGAATCAAGTATCATAACTCATAACTGAGAGGAGAATGGGGTCGCATAATAAAGGCATTGCTATATATAATGTTCAAATTATAAAATAATATAATGTTAATGAGGGTTCAATGTGATGTTTTATTTCCTTTCTTTCTTGTGTCATTTTCAGACTCGTTGTTGGGTAAATTTGCTTCAGAGGTTTGTCTGTACCTACCCTTCCCAAATAAATTATGGGTAATTGTTGATCTTCTTCATCCTAATTATTTAGTCGTGAGAATAGATATTATTTTATTAATTTCAAATAAGAAATGAAATACCATCAAATTATCCACTTATTGTACGATTATTCAGATTCTCCAAATTTCTCTCTCATCATAAATATTGATAGCATAAAAAAGATATAGATTATATATATAACAAAAGAATTCACAGAATCTCATAATGTTTTGGGTAATCAAAATGAAATACCAAAGGGGAGGGTATTCACATCATCCATTCTCAAATGGCAAGTCTCTCAGATCTCTATGAAAACTGAATTTGATCAATGCAAATACAAACTATCAATACCTACTTTCTCATAAATCTTCAAATCCTTCATGATGATGAATTCAACATTCCCTATCATGAAACCAACAAACGTGAACAACAGCAGCATGAGATATGTGGTCATTGGCAATCATCTTGTTCACAACATCTTAAATCACTATTTGCTACAGACATTTGGTGAACTCCTTAGGTTGCAACCTGACATGAAAAGCTAGATTTGTTTATTGTAAAAGAGTTGAAAAAGGATGATAAATCTGGCATGGATAGATTGAATTAATGGTTTCATATTTCATTAGGGCTGGGAAGTGCAATTTGAAAAGGAAATGGTGCCCCAATCCCTCCCCTTTGGTAAAGTCATTCATAAAATATTCATAATAATTGAAAATCTGTGTCCAATACTTATATTAAATATTCCTTTTGTACATTGCATAGCATTATCATTAGTATATAATAAAAACAATACTTTGCAGTTGCTAAAATCATATTAGTTGTTTGTGCTTTTCACTGCATATATATTCATTTCACTTCTGCAGGTATATTGTAGGAGAATGTGCCCCACTCCCCATTTTGGTGGTGATACTTGTACAGTAAATATTTTTAATATAATTTATTTCAGATATTTCAATTGTATAATATTAGCATTTTGAACATTGTAAATATTGATGATAGCCAATGATATATTTTTGTTGGACTCTTTTTATTTTTGGTGAGGGTGAAATGATTTCTTGGTTTGGACTTCTCACAGTGCTTGGTTTTTAACCTGACAAATATTCAGTATCTTTGGAGTATGTGAAAAATCTTCAATTCTTTTTGACCATATGTCAAACCTTTGTTCAAAAATTATGTCATATAAAAAAGAAAATGTTATTGCATGACAAAATGGAACATATCATTGAAATTATATACAAAGTCAGTACAAGAATGAATAGTTATGACAGGCATCAGTTATTTCCAGTGAAGTTTTTCAAACATGAATTGAATGAAAGGTACTACCAAAGAAAGTACAACAATTCTTGTTTTAGCAGGTTTGGAGTTTTTTTGAGCAAATCGTCAAAAAACTGCTCAAAAAACTCACTCAATGCTGATTTTTTTCATTTCTACATAGAATCTACATAAAATAGTACTGGTTCCAAAATGATTAACAACTGTCGCTGACCACTTCTTCTGCCTTCAACCACACATAAATCTCTCTTCCCTAACATGGCAAAGACCTCCAAATCAACTGGTAAGAAAAAGTACAAGACAATCAACAATACCTTAGCTTCTTTAGCCAGATCATAATCCAATCAGAGGGATTTAAGATTAAAAAATATCCCACAAATTTCTTGGCCTCAATCTTCCATTTCCACCACCACTGCAGCTTGGCCCCATGCTGCCACTTGATCTCATGCTCCTCCTGCTATCACCAACCTCTCTAATCAAACAGAGGAAGATGGGATCATTGAATTTCATGCTTCTGATTCTGAAAAAGAATTCATCAAAAGCAAAGAATAAATCATTGGCTTCATTCAAACTTAATCTGTCTTCCTCAATATTATTGGCAGAAATCCACCTTCAAAAATCCTATCACCATCAACTTAGAGAGAATGAGACACCAGGTCAATTCTCTTGTTGACAGGCAAGAGAAATTCTCCAATCAGCTAGATCTACAGATTTTGCTGTAGATCCAAGTGGAAAACAATCCAATCTGTACAGCACCACCATTAATGGGATCCCATCAAACAAACTTCTTGCCCATGTTTTGATAACATCAAATTAGAGATGATGGATAATGCTTGGGATGTTGTGAAACCTACCTCCTTGATTGACATCCAGCAAAGAGTGCAGACATCCAGGATTTCATTGGAACAATGGAAAATGTTCAAGATCTCACCCAAGATTTGATTGAAGATACAAAGATGAAGATGCTAGTGATGAAGAGCCTCAAATTGCCAACCAACAAGGCAAGACACCCATATCTTGAAGGTGGTGGAACCAAGCCAAGAAATCACCTTTCAAATGTGTCCTGTATAAGCCCAGTCATTCCATGTATATTTTCAAATGCTGCCTCCAAATCATTCAAATTTTTCAATTTTGGATAGAAAATAGAAGGTATGAGGGAATCATATTAAAATCATATTCAATGACATTATCAAAACTCCAATAAGATTCTCTAAATATGTAGCAATGACCTGCCCTGGAAATCAACTCCAAAATTTCAGGATTGTGGTGTTTATTCATATTGTCCATTATAAAACAAAAAGATTGACTGGGATAATCCTCATTCAATTGTGTATTAATTTGGTCAGTAAAGCAAAAAAATGCAAATGTTGTCCCTTCCCCCTCCCACATCTCATTCCAACTCTGATCATATTGTTTGTCTCCATAGATTGCTAACAATAATTGGATTTTTTCATCTTGATTGTTAACTCCCTCATCATGTACTCTCAATATTGTTGGTGTGTTTCCATGCTTCTGGTTATTGTGATCCAACTTAATCCCCACTTCATTGATATCAATCATATTGATGATTGGTGTGTTTACAATTCCAAAAGGTTCCACCATATATAAAGATGTTGCCCATTTGACTAAATTGATTGATAGAAGTGCTTGATAATATGTCATGCTTCAAATCTTGCAAGTTAACTCCAAGGAGAAGCTCATCTTTAAATTTTTTTGAGGAAGCTGATGTTCTGGATTTTGCAAGTTGAAAAGATGGGAACTTCATTGATGTTGCTTTTGGATTGGTGGAGCAGTAGATGGCCAATTGAACTAGGTTCTATTCATTGATTTCATGGTTACCATGATGACTTCTGGTTGGTTTCTTGGGATCAACGTGACAAACTTGAATGAATTGTTGTATCCAAGCTTGGCAGGTAAAAAAGGTGAAATAACTTCATCTCTTGAAGATAATTAATCATTGATGATAGCAGATAATTCCCATTCTGCAACTTTACAATAACAATTTGTTGCATTTTGTTGGAAGCCTTGCTGCTGGGATGAGGGCCTTGGGTAATTAATGTTCTCAAGGCCAGACATTTGTTTGGATGAGCTGGAGGGCCATTCATTTTAATTTTAATAATTTTTGGTGTCATTCCAATAAAGAATGTAAATTCTCCCTTTTTTGATGAAATAACCATAAAATACAATAAATGAAGTGGTCTAGAAAGGATATGGTGAGAGGCTGAAAATAAGAAAGGGGAATGATGATGGTCAGCATTTTGAAGCCACAGCTGATATCTTGATGTTTGAACGTGATGAGTGGTTGGGAAGAGAGTTTTGTTTGTGGTTGAAGGTAAAAGAAGGGGCCAGTGGCGAGTGAGGGTCATCAAAAAACTCAAAAATCATCATTTTAGAAATCAATACTATTCTATGTAGATTCTACGAGGAGGCTCAAAAATCGCATTCAAGAAAAAAGTTTTTTGAGCATGAGGCTGCCAAAGGATGTGTTTCACCATGAATGGCTTCAAAGTTCTAAAGTCAATGGGCTGATTGCCTGGAGACACAATTGTTCCTATGGGGACTATTTCTTCAAGGAGAAATATTGTGACAATATACTTGATGGTTATGCAGTTGATTGCTGGGTTTATGTCGATGATTTTGAAGCGACTTTTTATGCATGTTTGAGGGAATACGAAATGCAAGGAGGTGACGTCAATTGGACTTTGCTGTTGATATCCAATTTGGTGAAAGATCTTCAGTTAAAAAAACAAAACGCAAGACACCTTGAAAGTAGCAGTGATAGTGATAATAGAACACAAAACGGATACAACAAAAATAATCCAATTAACAATGTTCAAGAGAATCATCATTCCAAATGTGCAAAATATTTCAATAATGAAACTGTGGCGTTTATCAGATACGGAAAGGAAGTATTTATTTTTGATCATTTTGGATATTTGAGTTGCTGCGGGGGCAGGTTTCAGAGGGATGAAATAATAATGCCGACCCCTCTTGCAGAGGGATCAAAAAACAAACATACTACACAGAAATTATCACAATGGCTTGTTGCGACCAGTTTGAACAAATCTTCACATCAACTGGTCGATTTCACTTCCCTCAAGTGCATGGATGACGGATTTAGTGACAGCAATTTTTTTCTTTATTTTGTTTCTTTGGCGTTTTTCTTCCCTTTACTTTTCTATGTCAGGAGAAATGATGAATTACGAAATGGTCTTTAAAATCTAGGTAAAACAAAACGGCACAAAGAATGACAGTCATTTGATCCAGTTTTTTAAACTTAAAAACATCCAAAATTTTGTACAGAACTTTTCTTGCTTTCTTATCGCTATTTCTTTCCATTTCAGCTTTTGATTGCATAAGAATATAACAAAAAAATTAAGAACAGTTACAGCTGAATGATCCCATTCTAGCAGCCATTAATTTGAAGAAGTGCAGGCCACAATTTTTTCATCTGAAACCAAGATTTGTAGGGCTGTAAAAGTTACCTGATTATTGGCCTTACTGCACTGAATATGATGTGGTCAAAATAGTTCAAAAACTGAAGTGGTGAAATGGAAAATAGATGTAATAAATAAAAAGTTTCAGATTTCATGAACTACTCTGATTAACTGAGATATGGAAATAGATTAATGAACAAGATATGTGTTTAGGATCTGCAATTAGTATCTTTTGATCTTAAAGTCTCCAATTTAAACATAGAATATGGAATTTTTTGAGGCTGTAAGATAAAGAATTGATCATTGAAGTAAAGGCACGTAATACATCATTCAAGTCTTGGCTGAAATGATCTGCCTATACTCTCTCTGTTTGGACAAATTTCAACAAAACCAACAATATTCACAGTGACCATCAACACTACCTCTCAAGCATTGATGCAGCAGAGAAAACCATCCTATCATTTTCTTCTGAGATGTTCAAACACTTTTTCAGATAGTCCTTTGGTGAATAAATCCCCAAGTTGTTCAGTAGTAGAAATCTTAAGCAACTTGATCCCACACTTCACATCTCTTCTCAAAATTAAATGGGTTTTGTATGAAAATACTTGCTTGGAGAAGTGAATTGAGGTGGTAAGGTTGGCTTGGACTAGAGCTCCAGCTTCAACTTCTTGGATTGAAATTTTAATGGTGATATTGCCAACAAGAAGACCTGTGGCTTTACCCATGATACCAACTCCATCCATGATAGGAAAAAAATGCAATAACTATGAGCTAGGGAAATAATTCAGTTTCCATGGTATCTACATCAGTCTCAGATTGTAATTTAGACTGGCACATGATAAGACTATTGGCAACCATGATCATGTATGAAGTTCTACTTTTAGCACAGACAGTATTGTTGATGGTTGTTCTGATTCCAATACTTCATTGACCTTTGAAAAGTCATGGACAGGAATCTGTATTTTACATAGTAGAGAACGTCATACTTGAATGGAGTAAGGTCAGATGAAGCACCAAGATAATAGACAAGAAGGGTGCTGTACATGGTGTGATACATGCATTCCAGGATATGATGAAAATTGTGTGAGCTTTTGATGAGATATATGCTTTCAATAGCCTCTGATGAGAGGTTTAGCTGGTTTCAACATGTTGACAACATGTCAAGACAGGCCCAAATGTTGTAAAATTGAAAAAAGACATGTATGACATTGATGACAATGAAAAGAGAAATTTAGGCAAAATCCTTTCATATTTATTTAGTTGGATGTTTCCCAATTCACTCAAGGGTTGACATTTTCAGCATGGAGCTCTGTAACCATGAAAACACCCTTGAGGTCATATGAGAAGACACAATTTTCAAGGGAATCCACCATTGCTAGGTTGCTGCAAAAGATTCTTGAATATAGATGTAATTGGTGTTGAAAGCATCAGTCTCCTCACTATCATTGCTCCTCCAAACAGAATATTTTGTTGCGGAAAATCCAGGCTTCAATGATTCAGTGGCAGCAATGTAGTTTAAGTTGAACTGCTTGGAACCTTCATGTCATCTATTTTTTCTAATTCATACCTGCTTACACCAATTTCCACAGGAGTACAGCCTGTAGGAAGGCAAAGGTAATTGCGTTACCTTGTGCAATTGTGTCAGATTTATGGGAAAGAAGTTATTTGGCAGAGTTGCTTGTGGTAACTGGCAAAAACAAGGTAGACATCTCAAGGTCCAAAGTCAAATCACACAGAACATTGTAGGAGTTGTCAATTTCTTTGAATGCTGGTAGAAACTTGGTCTTGAGATGAATTTGATCTAGCAGGCAAAAGATCAGCTTGAAAGTTGAGATAGACTTACTTCATTGCTTTCTCAATAGTACTGAAAGAATTTGGTAGATTGTACTAGTCTGCTTGATTTGACATAGCAGATGGGTGTCACGTAGACATGACCAGTGTGTACAGTAGCACTGGACTCAGGATATGACAAAATCCTAGTATCAATCATAATGGGAAAATCCAATACCCCCTTGATCACCAAAAGAAACCTAGTCATTATACATAATGGAAATGAAAAGAAAAGATCATTGTGCTGACAACATCTTGTACTGCTCTAAACTTGATACATTGTCAAACTACCTCAAAAGCTTAAAGTAGTAAAATTATAAAATTGAGGTAATTATCAAATTGTTGCAAATTTTATGAACTACTTTCACTAACTGAGAAATGAATTGCACTTTCCCAAGTCATGACGTATTTAAATACATTTATTGACTTGCATTCAGGATCTCCAATCACTACCTTTAGATCTAAAATCTTCAATTTCAACATAGAATATAAAATCCATTGAGTATCCAAGATAAAGATTCAATTCTAGAAATCAAGGCAAGTAAAATATCATTCCAATCTCAACTGAATTTATTATTGCCTATGATATTGCTTTTCAGCCAAAACAAACAATATCCAAAGTGACCATCATCACTGAAGTACATTTTTTTCCTTCAGCTTGTTTAATAAGCAAGTTTGGTCATGATGGTGGTGTAGAATCAACAAGACTCCATGCCTAAAACATGTGAGAAAACATGCTTGTTGTGTAGTTGTTCCATTGTATCTCTGAGGGAGGTTGATGGATTGCATCTGTAGCTTAATTGAATTTAGTTCTTTGTCTCTTTTCTATTATCAATCTGAAGATTGCAGCTGTTCTTGTGTAGAATGATTTGTGTAGTCTTCTATGCATGGTACAAGAGAGTAGAATCATCTTAAATTGAAATCCTAGAAAGTTGGATCAAACTGCATTGGGTAGGGGTTGATGATGTACATACTGTCATTGACTCAATTGGTCAATCCAAGCTTTGGTCTGAGTGCTATTTTTCAGATCACACTGGAGATACTAGAGAAAAAGTAAGGATTGAACCAACATTCCATACTTTGTCAAAATTTCTTACAACTTTAATGTAAGTACTTGTGCAAGTTTAAAAAATCCAATGAATTCTTTACCAGGCCTACAACAGGATGTTACAAAATGCACACAAGTACCTATTTATGGATGGTATTGGGATTTCTGAAACATCCCCACCCACAATCAACCACCATGATGGTACCACTGGTCCTTCAAGTACTATGCTACCAATGCAATCCTTTAGTACATATCTTCTGAGGATGTTTCTTAATTTTGGGGGTGTCTGGGGCACTGATGATAAAAAATATCAATAGTCATAAACAAGTGGTGAGTTGTAAAATAGTTTAAACACCAAAACAAGATGATTTGATAAAATTATTTTTAATTGCTCTTCTTCTTCAATTTTATACCCTCCCCCTCTTTTCTTTCTGTGCTCAAACCCACCAGTATCACACTGCCATACCATTAATTATGGCCTTCCTCTCCCCTTTTTTCAACATCTTGCATGTCGAAATTTTTACCTGTTAATGTTGTTCTTTCAGGTGGCTGAGAGCTGTCTCCCAAATTGAGATTGACTCTGCTTCAAGCTTGATGAGATTCGCCTTGTCATCTGTCCACTTGCAAAAAGAAGTTTGGGCAGCCCCACTTGTGATAATCTCCTCCTGTTGCTTCCTTTCCTCTCACAATTTTTTTTCTCTTTTTGGTCATTGTACAACTGGAGGAGAACCACCACCTCAGAACAAGATAGAGAAGAAACAGTGTTCCAAATGATAAAATTTTTATTGCCTCTCCCTCTTTTGCAATCTTGGTCAACCAAGCCTTTTCCTCCTCCTTCCACTTTGAAATATATGCTTTCTTTACAGGAATCTTGGCTGCCATAAACATGTCATCTGATGAGAAATGGTCTTCTCCAGTAGCAGTAAAACTGCACCATGTGTGGTACCCTTGACCAAAGCCTCTAGTAGCTCCTTAGAATTGGGCACTCCAACCAAATTCTGTTTCACTATATTCTTTTTATTTAACTCTGCCTTTGGGTAATGCCTCTAAAACCCCTCTGTAGTCAACAAATTGCTTGTAATTGTGTTTGCCACCTGCATCTTGAATATGGCAATCTGGGGCTTGTCTTCATTGTTTGAGTCTCCAAACTCCCTGCAAACCTTTCAATCTTTCAAGCATTCACAAGTTGGAGGGACTGCACCCTCTGTCTCCTAAGATACATTTGTGATCAATTAGGTACATGCCACAGACTCTAAAAATAAACTATCCAACCATCCAACCATCCATGGTTCAACAATTAGTAACTTTCCATAAATGATTTGATTAGCAAAACAATTATGCATATTGAAATAAAAAATTCTTATTTAGTGACTTTCCATAAATGATATGATCAGCACAACACTTATGTAAATTAAAACAAAAATGTCTTAAATGCACCATATTTACAGTCTAATTATTATATCATTACTGTTGTATTGAGAATGCACAGAAACATATAAAATCCATGCAGTCAAAGACAGGCCATAAACTCATATTTGAGTTGGCCTGGTCCTGAATTTATTTTGATTAGGACCCTTTTGCAAGGACAATCCAATGCATCTGGGTAAAAAGGGACAATAGAGTCAAGATTGAATTTCTTAAACTGTTCCTTTTCTATTCTTCTCTTTTCATTCAATCCAAATGCGCAGGTGAAATTTTCAACTATGTTGTATCCAAACTCCTCATTCACAACTTTCACAAAAAATTGTTTCAAGTCACATCTTCTCACAATCTGCAGACTTGGCAGTTGTTGAAAGTTAAGAATGTTGGGGTGCCATTTCCCCAAGAGCAGTACTCCCCATTTCTGTTGTTTTTTGATTGCATTGTCTTTGAAACAACAGTTAGAAGAACTTGTGATCCATTGTAAAATATTTCAGGTGGATGTCCACCTTAATTTTGCATTATTTCATCCATTTACAGTGCCCTTTTGTCAACATTTAAAACCTTTGCCTTCTTCTCATTACTGACATCAATGGATCCTTCCTCCATTGAAGATGCAAAACCAAAATCTACCAGGAATCACTCAAAAGAATTGTATCACATTTTAATGTTTTTATATGCCATCCATTTGAGACAATGCTCCTTGTCAACATGCATAATGGCAGTGAAGTTGATGGTGCCTTTTTCGAATGCGCTGGATTAGACCATTGTTCAAAAAGCAGTTTTTGTTGCATTATTTGTCCTTTAAGACAAAAGAGTTTGAGTGTTTTGTGTAGTTTCAGCATTGATTTGCCAAAATCTTAAAAATCTCTGGAGAAATTTCTCCATCTGACCCCTCCAGGTAACTCCCCTCCCCTGTCATACTGTAAATAACGTAGCATTGTTCTTTTGATGATTGTGTTATTACCAGCTTCATTGCAGGATTGTTGGGTGTTGTTACTGTTTTCCTAACCTAATTTCTCTATCCCTGTCTTGCATGAGATTCAGGTCATTCTTATTTTTATTTACTATCTTTGCTTTGGTTTTGGATCATGCAAACCTGATCTCATTCACATCATTAAGTTTATTGCTGTTTTGTCTTTTTGTTGTTGATGATCAAGCTGGTGAATCTGCAGTGGATAAATTGACAAAGGTGGATGCTGCATTGTAATCACTATTATTCAACAATGATGATGCCAAAGAAGGATTTGTGAGAAAGAACATTGTTGGGTTAGTTGTTGATGATGGCTCACAAATTGAAGAAGGGATCCTCTTCTTTTTGTATACTCTCCAAACTTGTTGTGTAATAGTTGATTTGGTACACTCAGATGCAGAACACAATGCAACAGTATTTATGGACTCTGGAACCAATTTGTTGGGGTTGAAAAGCATAAAGTCCACTGCTTTTGCAACCTCTTTGTCCATTTTCATAGTCAAGGTGCCTTTGGGGCCAAGGAGGTTATATTGGATTTCAGCAATGTTTGTTGTTGTATCTATTTGAACTGTTTTCCTCCTGACAAAATATAATTCAGATTCATTTGGTTGATTTGCCATATTACAATGAGCAATGGTTGGCTATTGGTTGATAAATGTTTCTGGCACCATCATTTGGACCAGGATTTGTATCTCAGTATATCTAAAGAGCTTAAAATCTTTTTCATACCATTCAAAAGCTAATTGCATCATTAGAACAAATCTTGTATAAATTATGTTTCACAAACAAACAAAAAGTTGTATTGCTTGGAAGTAACAGGGTGCAAACTAGATCAATTCTTGAAAAACAGATCTTGTAGCAGGCACTCAAGTGCCTATATTAAACTGGTACTTCAAAAACATTTCTCAGTACAGTATTTCTATAGAGAATATTAAATGCTATAGAAGCACTTCTGAGATAGTTTCCCTGTTCACTTTTGTATTGTTTTGAATTTGATTTCCAACTCATTGCTTTGGTCATAATTCATGCCTCATTGAAAAATATCATTTGACTTAACTGATACAGTTGTAATTCACTTGCTGTTTGTTTGCAATTCAATTGTGTATTCATCATTTGGTCAGATTGAGCAGGTGAGAACCAGCAAGTGTGAGTTTGATCAAAGTTTTACTTCTAAGTTATTCTACTTTTCCAAGCTGTGGTAGAAGCTGTCTTTTTGCTCCAAATATGAGAATTCAGAGAAAATATTGCAGTTTGAATGAGCTCTTGTGTCCTTCAAAATATACTAGTTGAAAACTTGAAAAATCTTTATGATTCATTTTAGTGCAAAGATTCATGAGTGAGTAATGAAAACTGAGCTCACAAAATGCCATGATTTGTCAATGTTTTGTCTACTATTCATTTTAATTCCATGGGTTATTTTTATCTGTTTCTTTTATATCATTGGAGGATGCTCATTTGTAGAAAGCCACAATTTATTTTTCATTCAATCAAACTTGTACATTCAATTTATTTACCATTAAATCAAACTATCTTTTAATTATTGACAGGTTCAAATAAATAGGTGAGTACTAGTATAATGCAAATGTTGAGATATTTTGAAATATAATACCAAGTATAATGACATTGAATGTGTTGTAACATGCCTGTAAAGCATGAAAATTGCAAAACTTCAGAGCAAAAACACTTCAGTTCAAACATCTTTGTGCATACACTGTACTCCTGTCATTGTAAAGAGCATAAAAGGTCATGAAAATGTGTCAATTACCAGAATTTTTCCAAGTCATCCTCTGGTAGATCATATATTGCAGAATGTTTGATCTCAAATGTCAAAGATGGCCAAGTCCTTTTAAATTTTTGCACACTCAACTGCCATTAAAAGGTGTTCAAGGCATGTCTTTGCCATTTTCAAATAATCTTATGAATTTGATGTTCTTCAAAATTTCCTCCTTGTTCAATTTGAGACCAATATTGTACATTTATCATAGGTTTATCATGGACAAGTAATGTTGGCATCATTCTTAATCTGATGCCAATATTCATATTCTGAGAGAATTCTAGCATCTGCTCATAATTATTTAGGCAAGAGAATATTTTCTAAATGTTTTAGAGGCAGATGGAATTATACAAGCAAGAGTAGCACCTTGTTTGAGAATTCATTTCTTGATCATTATATTGTAAGTCAGATAAAATATATTGACTGTTTTAGTTTGGATCTAAACTGTAAACTTCCTACGAGATGCAAAATACCAATAATCAAATCAAATCTTGGATCTGTTGGAGGATCAATCAATAACAAATTTGTAGAAAATTGAAGAAACCAGTGCATCTAGAAATTATTTAATACAAGAGAACTTAGATCCCAAAATTTCAAGTTACACTGACATGGATTTGATTTTGTTTTAGCTTACTCTTAAGCAACAATGCAGAAAGAAATGTATTTTACACCATTTTTGAAAATAAATCCTGTGATTGGTAGTAATGACCATGTATTGAGGAATGCTTCCAAACAAGAGAGCATCATAGACTTGTTGACACAATGATTAAGCAATTCATAATCAATTATATTGAAATATATCAAGGGGGGAGTATTTAGCTGTGAGGTAGTATTAGTTCTAGACTACTGGTTTCTTGGCCAAACAGTTGTGCCAGAGCTTCTCAATCAGATTATATCCCTCCTAGAGAAAAATTTAGTACTATATTTGTTTTTCTAAATGTTAGGGATGGGGATCTCGGACAAGCAGATTACCCCCAAAAACAAGTACAAGAACCAAACAATTTTCATCACTACTGCCATTGTTTCCAAGTATAATCTTCACCATAAATGATGGCCAACAATGGTGTCACACCTGACCCAAATTTGTCAGAGAGGGTAGTGTGGATGGGGACAATATTTTTGGGACAGTATTTTTGTTGATATGTTTTCAGGGTTATTACAGATTTTTCTATTTTTGCAATGATTATCTTTGATATTATTCAAAGTTCTCACAGATTTTTCATCATTGTTGCCATATTGCTGAGGATTTTTCAATAGCAAAAATTCTGACACCTTTTGTACATAATTGGAAAACTACTCCCCAGGAAAGCCTTTTCATCAATGGCATGTCAACCACAATACTAACACTATCAACCATGATACCAAGCACAATCATTGGTAGACTTTTTAAAACATTGGAAGCAATGTTACCTAGCCAAAAAATTGTTGATCCAGATATTTTTGATTTATTCCACAGTATCATATTTTGAGAAAGTACTTGTTTAGAACTAGAACTACATACTTAGAATTAAGTATGTCAGATATGTGTATTGATAGTGCTGATTTTACAAAAGAGAGTGGTTAATGATCTATGTTTTGGTGATTGGGATAAATTTCAAATATATTTCTTCATGTCAGGTCTTTGTTGATGATATTGAAAATTTTGTTAAATACTGTCCAGATCTTCTTCATTCCTTGTGATAATTACATTGAAGCAATTCAAGTTTTCACTAAACAATGCTTTTGTCAGATATCACCTATTTAGTGAAGTTACAAGACCATGGGTTCTGCTCCATTGGAAATGTCCTTGATATGTCCTAGATATTTCCTGGAGACTGGGACATATCCTAAAATTCAAAGGACAGAATGAGCTGTGAAGATATTTTTGCTGCATTATTTCTCAGGCACATGTCTTTAACATGTCCTTGCACCTAGTTGCATGCCATCAGTTCCACCTGTAAACATAAAATGAAAATCTGTCATATGGTGCATTGTAGTTATGTTGCTGTATTGTGCTACAATATATATTTATCACTACACAAAATTGCTATGCTTCTCTCTATTACAATATCCTCCCCCCATTCCTCTCCCTATTTTGCCATACTCATATTATTTTTTTAACAGTTTCTATCACTGACAATCATTGCCCCCCTTGAATTTTGATGTCACTTCACCACCACTTCATCACCACCATCCAACCAATTCCTTTGCCACAGCAATCATTCCAAAATTGCTGTTCTCCAATCCAACCCCATTCTTCCCCCCTTAATTCTTGTCTTGGTGCTGGCATTGACAAGACCAAATTTTGCATCATCAATCCCCTTGTTCCAACAAGAATTATGATCAGTGCTCCAAGCAGGGATCCAATGGCAAGTCCAACAAATGTCCCATAATCAACCCAATTGCCACATCAAGCAACCCATTCCCTCAGAGTTCAATTATCACCACCACCAGTGATGACAAGCATTCTGACTTTGTCTCCACCAGCAATGCTGCAGAGAAACCTTTGGGATTGCCATTGACATGTCTAACCTTGGAGCCTTCCACAGAAAGATCAGCCTTTCTGCCACTAACAAGGCTCTGTTGGCAGGTTGCATGGACGTGACATGCACAAATGTGGTGAGGATCCCTTTTATAGTGGAGAAGGTAATTGGAGGTAGGGTGGTGTCAACGTCACAGCTGGAGTACAATAGTGGGAGCTATCCAAGAGATGACCCCTGTGTCTTGCTCATGAGAAAAGAGGCAGCAGCAGGGCTGGGGTATTTTTGCAAGTACATTTTTCAGCAACAAAAACTCAACAATGGCAGAGCAAATAATTTAACAAAATTTTTAAACAACAGTAGTAATATCCAAATCAAAGAATGAACCTCCACTGGGATGTTGTGGCTGCCAACAACAACAACCAATCCCATTTGTCCACCAAAGACCTTGTCAATTTTGCAAAGACCTTGAGCTGTGCCCAAAAATTCTTTGGGGATTTTGTCAGGGGAAAATCATTGTCAGAAGCAAACAATGGCATTGCATATGACATCAACAACATCAGGTTGCATTGGAGTTTTTGATGCAGCAATGCAGCAATCAAGAAAAATGGCATGAGTTCATGGCTTTGTCTTTGACCACTGCAGGGAGGAGGACAATTGGAAATTGAGATGCAAACAAGGCAGTGTCAGGAGTGTGGGGCATGTTTGCAGTGACAATTGTTGTTGTTGTTCTTTGATGGTTTGCAACTGGAATTCAACTGTGGCAGTGGTGCTGTCCCTGCTGCATTGGGGGCGTCTTGTCTGCTTTTGCTTGTAGATTTTTAGCAGCTCCAGGAGCAGCTGTTGCTTTGATGTCTCTTGCCATGGCTGTGGCCATGACAGTGATCTCTATTTGCCATGGGAGGGGGTCATGTACAGATTGGGTCCAGCTTTGTTCCTCAGATGCTGCACACTGATGGATCAGGCAGTCCTCCACCTCTGCCAGCATGGTCGATGGAACGATCCATGCCTGGTCAAAGACATTGGTGAATTACTTCAGTGCTTCTGCCAGGGAATGTGAGAGTCAGCTTTGCTTGGCAGTTTGGTGGAATGGTCATTGCACTGTTCAGGACAAGGGTCTTTTTCCCTCAATGGCAAAGGCAATGCTGACACATTATTACTACTATAGGAAGGAGGAGGAGTACTGACCCCCTTGTCTTTGGTTTTGCTTTGATGTCTCCATGGTTGACTTGCAGGAAAAGGCCATGCAAATTGCACTGCCTCCCATTAAAATGGAATTCAAAACATGTGCCTCCACCATAGTGTCATCAACCAGTTGTCTGTCAAGGGTGTTGATGATGGCAACTACAGCAGCAAGGGCCATGTCAAGTCAAGCCAGCGTGGGATGCGCCAGTTTGTCCTTTCATGTGTCATGGGAGGTGTGTGTCAGAACACAAACAAGGGCGTAGATGACTGAGAAGACAACGCCCAAAGTACCAGCAACAAGGCCCATGGAGGCATTGCGGCAGTAGTTGGTTTGCAATAAGAGGGGGGCCTGGCAGATGGGGCTGTTTTTGGAAGGATGCCAAGAGGGAGAGACGGAGGAGAGAGGAGAGGAATTGGATGATCCATATTTGGGTGCAGGAATGGTGAACGGTGTTGGACAAGGTGGTACCTTGGGATTGTGACAAGGGCTGTGCAGCTGGTGCAGCCAGTTCCAATGCAAATTGCACTGCCCTTCTCCCTTGTCAATTGGGTGGGGTGACATTGTTGGCCAGGAGGTAGGCATCCATGCAGCCAAGCGCCATGTCAATGGCCACCATAATTTTCATGTTAATGTTGACATTGGAATTGGTGCTGGTAGACCTGCTGCTGTTGTTGCCATCATCCCCAGTGGAGGAGCAAACATAACCATAGCCCCTGCCCAAAGTCCAAAATTCAAAAGCATCATTACCACCTCCATTGTCAAATACCACTTTTCCATGGACACTCAACACAGCAGCCACATGATCACCCTCTGAACAAAGTGGTGGCAGCATGCACACACTGCCAGTCAAAACAGTGCCATATGCACTGCCAGGAGGGACTTGGACAGCATGTCATTTGAGCAGGAGAGGCCATTATTCCCAATGAGAGAGGCAAAGAATGCATAGATGTGGATGTTGCTGTGGTAAAAGAAGAGGTGGGAGGGGGGCAGATGGAAGTGGTAGGACTGTTGCTGGTGGTGCAAGTTGTTGTCAGAGTTGATATTGTGGGTGTGGTTATTGTTGTAGTTATTGTTGTGGACGCCATGGTGATTGCTGTGGCGCCATCACAAGAAGAGGGAGAAACAAGTGACCCCCTCTTCTGATGGCAATCTCAATTGTAATCTTGACCTCCATCTCCTGGCATTGTTGCAGCTGTTGTGGTCAAAGTTGGTTTTGTGTTCAACATTCTGCATGCTCCCAGCAGAATGAAACCAGAAGGAAGTGCAAAACATTTGCCATGAGGACTGCTGGTGTGGTTACAGCAGTTTGATGAGTGCTCCATTCATTGTCTTTGCTGAAGCCATGATGCAATGGGTATGTTGCTATATATTTTATTGGAGGAGGGAGGGGAGGGGAGGAACAAATGACCAATGGTGATGACTTTTACCAGCTTGGAACTGGATGACAATGACAGCAATGACAACATTGATGATTCCAACAATTCTTTGTCCTACTTGCTGCTAACCACCACATCTGACTGTAACAGTAGAGTTGTTCCCAACTAGAGCCAGACTGTCACAGTTCATGACATAGTGGCATCAATTGCAAATGACCCTCAGCATGATTTTGTCCAAAATTTCCATTTTGGCAAAGATGGTTGTGCACGCACCTTGTTCAACTGTGGCCATGAGAGCAGCTCCTGCTCAGACAATGACAACACCAGCAAGAAGGAGAAGGATATACTCTGCAATTTTGTCCCCTTTTGGAGGAGCAATTACCAAGTCAGCATTGGTAACAATGGTATGAACTGCCATCACATTCACAGATCCCTTTCCACAAGACTGGCAGACTGCAGAAATTTCCTTGTGACAGGGGCTGCATTGGGAATCAGCGCAGCCAACACCAATGGCAAGCTCCATAATTTCTGGATTTTTTCACTCCTAACTACTGAAAGGAGGGTACTTACTTTGCACAAAAAATTGAATGTTAGTTTTCATTTTTCTCACCATTTGTAGAGTTGTGTACTTTTTTCTTTGATTATCAAGGTACTTTGGTTTTAGTATTATTTTATA